>NQII01001191.1:215767-295386 GCA_002778355.1 Clitarchus hookeri | reverse complement strand
GGGGGGGGGGAGCGAGAATCTACAATAATCTACCATTTCCACCACAACAAACACAGTCGTATTATCAGCTAGCAATACAAACTATAATTGTGTCCTTTGCCCTTAAGTTGTAATGTAAACAGGGCATTCAACGTTTCAGAAGTTTCGGGAGGTGCGAAATCGCGCTTGTACTTCCGAACAGGGGCAGAGGGTGGCTGAGCGGTTAGACTGCTCGCCTCCTACCGAGGATTCAATCCCTCACTCCAAATTTCCACAAGTGGGAATCGTGCCGGACGAAGTCACTGGTCGGTGGGTTTTCTCGGGGATTTCCCGTTTCCGACTCCATTTCTACCTCATTTCACTCCCATCGGCTCTTAAGACCTCATTGTTAAGAGCCGCCCAAATCTCTCAACTACAACTACTACTACTACTACTTCCGAAAAACTTGGTATTTTCAACCACTGAATATCCTTTGAATCAATTTTAAGTACGTGACATTAGATTATTTGTGTTGGACGTTTTTTAAAGATGATCACAGTGGACAAGTACGATTGTTGTTAAGTTATTGCTGTTTAGTATTTTTAAAGAATAAATTTTACACCATTACAGTTTTTTGTAATCATTACAAATGTACATGTAGAGAGGCCTAATGTGAATTAATATGAGTCTTTATTTCTCTATATAAATAAAGTATTTACATATATGACGCTTTTGTAAACGCATGACGACAGTCGGAAGTGGCAACCGGCGACGTCAATTGGTGCCTATCAGCAATGATTCAGATGCTTTTGCGCAACCTCTTAGAAGATATTTTATAATAATCAACGTATTTATTTCGTTAATTTTTTTCCACTTTTCGTATGCGAGAATTATACTTGGGACTCGCAAATATTATTAGTGAGTCACTTGTAAGAATGGAAAATTCTGCCGTTTTAAAACTTTGTGTAACTTAAGACGACTTATTTTAGTGAAGATTTCCCACCAAGGACAGCACAGTGCATTTTAACAAGATGTCTTGTAGTTAAGTGCAGTTGTTTTGGTCATGTTAAAGACCTTCGTTTCGAAGTTTGAAGGAAGTGTAGAATAATGTTCGGAAGACGGAGGAAAAAACTTACATAATGGCAAAAGAAATTAACCACGTCAGCGAGGAAAGCTGGAGACTTGCTATCGGAATGAATAAATTAAATTATCCGCCAGAAAAATGAACGGGCGTGCCGAGTTTCAGGAGGGATCTGAATTATCCTTTCCGAGTAAGAAGAAACGACGTAAGTTATGCCATTAATAAGCTCTACCTTCGTACACAGATACAAACATTACGCAGGAGATTTTTTTGGGGTCATCAACATATAGGTATCCCGACGAAAACTTCATTAGCAGGTAGCAAAATGTCGCTGTGAGACGCTTCCATAATCTGTGAATTCGAAAACGTCTGACTTTACCTATGATATATCCGTTAGCTTTGGCTAAGTGTTTACATAATCTTTTAAAATAACCATAAAAAATATAAGTATGCAAATTTCTCCAAACTCCGGATACGGAAAAAAAATTATAAATTGATAATTGTAATGATACTATTTCGGGGATAGTTTACGCCTTATGGCACATCATATATCGAATTGTCAATGTTTAAGTTTTCAGTGTCAAACAATTTGTTCTAGCTTTAACATTTTGAATATTGATGTCAGAGTTCACTTTACTGGCGTAGAATAAAGTATGCATGGTTACTTTCAGTTTGTGATTTACTTGACTTCGCCAATGAGTTGTTGCAAAATTTAATACCTTTGCCGCCTACTCCGTGTTCAAGGCAGCTGTGTTGGTTTCTTCTGTTTGTTGGACATTATGAATGTGTGGATACTCACTGCCGCATGATTAGTGCAAATCATTTTATTTGAATCTTATTTATAGATTTAAAAGAAAACACTGTAATAATTTGCAACAAGTGTCTCTTGTGTCAATAAATTGCCAAAATTCAGGCTATCATGGATGTCAGACAGCCATTTAGAAAATATCTATTAAAGGATCGGTTTGTCTAATTTGACATCCTATACGATATCTGAAGTTATACAGTGTAAATGCATTTGCAGTAAAAAAAAATGTAGTTTTTCAGAGCTTTATCTGATGAGCACACCACTTGTTTTGCACCAAGTAAATGTTTGTCCATGACTACGTACTATGAAAAATAATTAAGTTCTTATTAATTTGAGAGATAATTTGATCTCCTCCTATATTTGATTCACACATTCTACAGTTTCATTATGCTCTACATAGCTTTCACTTAAATTGTATATATAAGAGAATTCAGAAATAATAATTCTTCCCTTTTTTTTTTTTTGAAGCCCACAAGTAAAACAATTAAGGCGAAGCAAACATTCCATGATAGGAAGAGATGGTTATGAAAAATGTAAAAGAAAGGGCGTTTTGTGACGGAGATTAAAAGAACGAGCTGATTTTGAGATGAGCAGGCACGGCGTGCTTGACATTGTTTCCAGTTACCAGCTTTGTAATGAAAGTTCGCTTTCTGCGCATTTCCAGCCATATTATTTTCAGAACGTATTATGTTTACAAGAACATCTTGTTATTTGTTGTTTCCGTTTTTAAAATTTTCCAGGAAATAACGTACAAAAGCTGGATGCAGAGATAACTTGGAGACAGAATACTTCTATCTTTCTCACGTTAGCACTAATCCACGTTTGTCTGAACGTTACAGAAACGTTATTTTTGATAATACATTTCGATAATATGTTTTACAGCTACAACTTTAGTGACAGAAACTAAAAAAAATTACGTTAGAAACAAACGTAAATTATGCATCGGCCACATGTGCCTGTTTTATGAAATTATACATTAATGGAAAATTATAAAAAAAATATATTAGTTAAATAAATATTTCCAGTTAGTACACAAATAGAAGTTAAATTTAAACATAAAACCAAATGTGTAGAATTAGACGATTCTGAGTTATTTAGCGTTAGATAGGTGTGTTTCTATAACCTCTGATACGGATATTAAAGCTCCTGTATTATTGTACTCAAACGGATATAAAATTCGCATTCAAAGGACTATTAAAGTTTTGTTCATATGAAAAACTTTCTGCTCTATTTTATCGCTTGAGTCAGAAAAAGCGTGGATAAAAATTATTGATGCGTAACCACTCTTCGTTAGTTCTATAGCAGTGCTCAGGTAAACGTGTCGTGTGAGGATACAAATGTGCTGAAAGAAGGAAAGTAAATATATTTAATTAATCACAAAGACATAATATTAAACCTTTTATCTATTCTGCCTAGCTCGCTAAATAATTTAACTAGTTCTTAGTACCAGAAACTTTTGTAACGAATTATAAAACTTAACTTAAAAAAAAAAAAATAATGCCCGCAAGGTATTTTTTAATTTGAATAAAATTTTAAACTCAATAAAGATTTGCGTTGAAAGAATAGCGACTGGTTGATATAATTTTATTAATTTTTTTCACTTTGAGCGCTATCTTATTTGGAACTACGACATCTCACATAACTATGAAAGCAATAAACAAGTATTTTCCTTCGACGTGCTGGACATATTTGTAGTAATCTGGGAGCTGAGTGTGTTCATGTAAACATCATCTGTGGCATGGGGAGACGCCGCTGNCACAGTGCAATAGTGGAAGCAAGAGATTTTGGTGGCTCTTAACATCGAGGTCTTGATAGGCGATGGGGGTGAAGAGAGTTGAGCATGGACAAGCGCTAAATTGCAAGGACGGCGGAAACGGAAGATCCCTGAGAAAAAATAAATACATGGCGTGTGGGGAGCGCACCCAGGGCAAGGCGACACCCTCTGAGTGACGGTCTTTCCAGCTGGGACCCGTAGCTGACCGTTATCCCCAGGTATGACAGAAATGAAACCCTAGAAAGGAGCGGCGCTGGAATGCAAGGGCGGGGGAAACGGGAGTACCCCGAGAAAACCCACCGGCAAGCGGCATCGTCCAGCACGATTCCCACATGCAAAAATCCGGGAGTGACCCCGCCGGGAATCAAACCCGGATCGTCTATGTGCGAGGCGAGCAGTCTAACCACTACGCCACCGCGACTCCTGCTCTCATTCGCGAGACAGACTTTAGTGAGATGGCCATTTTAAACTACCACTCAATGTGCACCAGCATAAAACTCAGTAGTATAGTGTAACATTCCACCTTCTGCAGGAAAACGCACTTTTCTGCAATAAGTAATTAGTATGTAATACTACCCGTCGATGCACCGGCCCGATACTTTATGTGATACGTGACGAAGTGGTGGAACAGTGACTTCGATATAATACTGTGCGTGTGTGACTTTCCAGGGACTGTATCAATCAAAGGCACGTGTGTGGCGAATCTATATTAGCCGACCAGTCAGAAAATAAACCGGGTTTAATGTCGTGGAAAATTGGCTTTCAGGAATTCGGCTAACACGAACGAATGCAATAATGAATTTTGTGGGGGAAGTGTATCTGTAATTAAACGCCACATAATTGGAGCTGTGATTTTGAAAATGTCGCTTTCCTGTTTTTAGCCTGAGGCGTTGGTCATCATCAGTTTGCTCGTGCGATACTTTAACTGAAGACATTTTGAACTTTAAACATCAGGAAGTATTGCAAGAATGTTTTTGATTATTTGATGTTGTTTTGACTAGAAGGGACGGTTTAAGAAATTCTCAACAGTTATAGTGAGAAAAATTCGGGAGAAAAAATGGGAGTTATTCTTTTAAGTTTGTTTCACATTATTGCATACTTATTTGGTGCATATATTATTTTTTTTTTTTTCGTAAGAAAATATTACTTATTTGACTTTTAAACGAAAATTCTGCTACTAAGGATATTGCATTTTCACGATTCGTATGACAACAGCAACGACTCGTCAAAAATTCACTATCCGTCATGGAACGAACAAAACACTCAGTGTCTAAAATATACCTTAGCCATAAATATTTATGAAATAAATCATAGTAACAACTGCGATTCTGAAATATGGACGCGATAATTGTAAATATTTAAAAGAAACTGTGAATAATTCTTGGAAGTACAGAAAAAGGAGAAAAGAGTAAAGTAAACCATGTCTAAACTAGGCCAAAATAATTTAAATGAAATTTTTTCATGGATATTGACATATTAATGACTCAAATATAGTATACTTATCAGAAACCTTCGATGTTGTTAAGACGTATTTTTCCCCACATTTATTTATGCAGAATATACACACCTAAATAAAAGNTATTTTTTTTTTTTCGTAAGAAAATATTACTTATTTGACTTTTAAACGAAAATTCTGCTTCTAAGGATATTGCATTTTCACGATTCGTATGACAACAGCAACGACTCGTCAAAAATTCACTATCCGTCATGGAACGAACAAAACACTCAGTGTCTAAAATATACCTTAGCCATAAATATTTATGAAATAAATCATAGTAACAACTGGGATTCTGAAATATGGACGCGATAATTGTAAATATTTAAAAGAAACTGTGAATAATTCTTGGAAGTACAGAAAAAGNGGATTCTGAAATATGGACGCGATAATTGTAAATATTTAAAAGAAACTGTGAATAATTCTTGGAAGTACAGAAAAAGGAGAAAAGAGTAAAGTAAACCATGTCTAAACTAGGCCAAAATAATTTAAATGAAATTTTTTCATGGATATTGACATATTAATGACTCAAATATAGTATACTTATCAGAAACCTTCGATGTTGTTAAGACGTATTTTTCCCCACATTTATTTATGCAGAATATACACACCTAAATAAAAGTTTTGCTACATCTGTAATTTTGTTGTTCATTAAGGATGTTCGCTGGGACAGTAGAGGTATTACAAAGAGGTATCGGGATGACAGCATCTCAGTAATCCCGGTAGTGAAAAACGTTTTTTGAAGGGCATGTATATATGTAAAAATATTAAAATTATTATCGGCAGTTTGGTATTGTAAATAAACCAATGCATCAATGTTAGACGGAGTTTAGTAGCCCTAGGCTCAAAGCATATTAATAACTTACAATAAATATGATATAGTTACACTACAATCCCGCCAATCCAAACTGATTGGGGCCGGGGTCAGAAATTCAACTAATTAAAATAGAAAGCATCAAAAATTTCAATTACGTGACATAAATTATTTTTTTCCCCCACGATCGGCCACTGTTTTTTGTGTGACATTTTTGCAATAATCAATTATTTTGTATTTTATAAAACGTTATATTTTTTAAGGTTCTGAACTGAACTTACTTGTAACGAATATTATACTTGAAATAAATATTGTAAACATACATAATTCCAAGTTCTTACTATTTAAAAACTTTCCTAATTAAAAAAAAATCNACTTGAAATAAATATTGTAAACATACATAATTCCAAGTTCTTACTATTTAAAAACTTTCCTAATTAAAAAAAAATCGTTCGGATTAATTGAACTTTACGTCTAATGAGGTTCCGATTGGTTGTGTTATAGTGAATTTGTATTTTACTACGCGTATTCAGCTGATCTAACAAAAGAAGTCCGTCCTCTTCTTCCGGATTGTCGCCGGATGATGGGATGGGGGAAAAAAAAAAAAAGACGCATTGTATTCTACTCACTACAGATTCTGACTTTCGACAACACGCAGGCGCGAAGATAAAAAAATAAGCAAAACAATTTCGCGTGGCAGCTCATTTATTTCGTAGCCGAACGCGCGTAAGGTGGGGGGATGCGAGGTTTGCAATTTCCGTTTCCCCCTGGCGGTGACGTCAGTAGGAAGGGGGGTGCTAGCTGCAGCCGGCAGTCACCTCAAGGCGCCGAGTTACACTCACGCGCGCTGCACAACAATTTGCTCCTCCCCCCACCCTCCCACGACATTTTACAACCTACCACGCGTCGTCGTCAACCCGTCAGCTTCGTCGCCTCATCGCGATACAGCGAACGCCGTGCTGCTGAACAAGGCTGGGAGCAATTTTTCACGCCATCTGTCGGCGTCATTCTTGCGCGATTACAAGCAGCTCAGTTATGCACCCCTTGGCAGATGCGCGCCGACGTTCTTCAAATTGAAGTTTCTGAAAAAAAAAAAAAAAAGAACGTTAGCATTACGAAGGGAAACTGTAATATCCAGGAGTTGTAAGAAATATGCGTTAACCTTGCCTTTCCCATGGCTTCCACGCCATTACACTCCCTAATCTAATTTACTCACACATGGTTACTATAAAACACCATCTAAGTTAAAATAATTGCTCAACGTAGTAAAATGATTGGGTGACATACATCTGCATGGTACCACCCGTAGAGTAAATAGAACGTTTTACGCAAGCCCACTGAAGTTCATCAATATTCTGTAACCCAACTTAGCATTTAATAAAGTATTTTTAAAATGTAGGTATTTCGCGAGCATTATTACAAATGTCAGGGTTTCATTCACACGTTTCATTATATTTATGTCACTGATTTCTGCAGAACGAAAAATGTAAGATTCAAGGCCGTACCACACGTTGTTTCAGTTTGAGTCTAATTGAAAATCGAGACGCATCTCGCCGTAGAAAATTGATAACGAATCTGCTAAATATTTAATAATATTTATAGTGAAAGAAGGTCACTTTCGTGGGTGTGATCTCAAAGGCAATAGCTTCCACCCAGCAAGATTATACTATGTACCAATGCCGGGCCTGAAACTGATTTGTGAAATAAGTTGAACTCTGAAACTAATTACATTAAAGTGCAACTCGCCTTCTTGAGAATCTTAATAGCTTTCAGTTTGCAAATAAATAAAAACCCTTGAAATATAATACTTCTAGAGTGCTGTAACCGAAAAGAGGAGTACGTCATTTCACATAGTTTGAAACAAACTTAATTTAAACAAAATGATACACAAATATTAGGAAGGCCCCTTCTACGAGAGTAAACGGAGATACTTATTTACCTCTTTAATAAATATATCAATAATGATAAGCAATACCCGTCTTATAAAAAGTGTTGTATACAAACGAATTATATAATCTTAAGGCATAAGCAAGTTTATAAAATATATAAAAATATTGGCTAATCATTGTACTTATTTTTTATGTTGTTACAGAACATTTCCAAAACCATACTTAATATATATATAAATTTAAAATAAATTAAAATTTTTGTTTTTATTATTATTGCAAATTAATCCTTGGCGAGGTCATAAATTATTTGTGACAAAAGTTCAAAATGGTACGCGTTACACACGAAGGTCAATTGATGCATTAACGATGAAATAGTTTTAGCGCAATAAATGTGAGTGAAGAGATTCGGGCGAATTATTATCGAGGTATTGGGAGTCGAGTGCCAAAAACTGATTAATTGAAAATAGAGAAGACAATCGACACACAAACAAAAACCACAGACGCTCCAAGTTACTCGAGATCAGTGACGGGTTTCTAGCAATTAGGAAGTCCTGATAAAATTGGGACTCATTAGTATGAGTAAATTTGGCCTTACATACATCACATGTAAAACGAAACTAAATTAAATAGAAACAATGTTTTATTTTTCTGTCCTCGATAAAAAAAATTTGGCTTCACAAAATAAACGAGAGCTCGCACTTTGCAATACAGACGTAAAATGACAAACTACAAAGGAGTTGCGCAATTATTTTTTCCAATGATTACAAACAAATGCAGCAAGTAAAGATAGGAAAAAATTTTATTTACAAAATATTTATTATTGNATTTTTTCCAATGATTACAAACAAATGCAGCAAGTAAAGATAGGAAAAAATTTTATTTACAAAATATTTATTATTGTCGTAGGTTACCATGAAGAAAAATGGTAACCTATTTTTGAAGAAGTTTTTCTTTTTATTTTTATCTCACGAATTAATTTCGTAACAGTCTTTGATATATGTTTTTGAGGCTAACAATGTTTTGCTTCTGCCTCGAGTTACTCATGCTTAGTAATTTTCCACCTCGTCATGTTGATGGGACGTGGCATAGCTTCGACTAGGTGTGACCTCATTTCCCACAGGCTTCAGAAAGGCGACGGAGACCATGCGAAACAAGAAAAAAAATGCTGGCGTTGACACCTTTATGTCCTTTATTCCCACCCCCGCTGTCATTCCGTGGAATATGAACATGTGCTACCCGACTGTCGAGAGGCTAGAACTAGTATTACTTTTTCAAACGGCTTAGCTGTACTGCGTGAGGTTTTAATGATAGCGTGACATCGCTAGACCATACCGAGAGTCTGATTGGTAAACGTCAGCGGTGCAGATAGCATACTTCGTGCTATTTATCCAGTAGCACAAAATATTTCAATCCCACTGAGTACCATTTGGTTTTACATATTTAGGGGACCTTTTTTTTTGTGTCTAGGGTTTTTTCCACTAGTATAATTGTAGTGACCATACTGTACGTCAAAAGATGCTTCGCTCTTTTTGTAGCCATGCACTGTTAACTTTTTCACGTGAAGATAATGACAAAGCACAGTAATATTTTACGCTACGATACCCCTGTTTTCATTAAATGGTTGGAGACGTTNGAAGATAATGACAAAGCACAGTAATATTTTACGCTACGATACCCCTGTTTTCATTAAATGGTTGGAGACGTTTGTCATTTTCTATACAGGGTATGTTTTTAGGCCTTTTTGTACGATAGCGACAAATGAGAAACTAAATATTCTATGTCATACCTCGGGAACCTGTAAATCTATTACTGCCAAATTATACATATACGTAGTTATAGGGTAGGTCAAGCAAACTTATATGATAAAAGGGTCTGACACACTTGTTTTCAATATGATGTCCGTTTAAATATTTTAAGTTGGTAATCACAGTCTACCAAAACTTTAGTCTGATTACTACCGAAGATACCGAACTCCCGTGGCACAGTCGGTCGGTGCGGGAGGTTCTGGGTTCGAATACCATGTAAGGCATGGGGCAAGGTCATAAGTTAGTTTGTAAGCCGTCCCCTGACAAACATTCAGGCATAACATCAGGGGACGTTAATAAGCCGTTCCCTATCCAATCCACACTACCGAAGATGATGCTTGGAATCCTACCTNCATAACATCAGGGGACGTTAATAAGCCGTTCCCTATCCAATCCACACTACCGAAGATGATGCTTGGAATCCTACCTCCGTAATGTAATTGATTGCACGCCAGCATACGGTAACAGACGTTCTGTGTTCGAGTCCCAGGTAAGGCACGTGTGTATTTGTAACTGCCTCACTNCACGCCAGCATACGGTAACAGACGTTCTGTGTTCGAGTCCCAGGTAAGGCACGTGTGTATTTGTAACTGCCTCACTAGTACTGCATTTGTTTCTGGTTGCATCTCTAATGATATCTCTGTCAACGAGACCTCAATATCCACCTACAATCTCACCTTTTTAGGAATTCCTTGTTTCCTGAGACATAAAAATGCTTTATTTATTCATATGACACTATTTTACAAAATAGCGGACAAAAAAGGCGCTGCGTAGAAACATTTTATTGTTGTGCTATATACTGCCGGCATTCATGTTAAGTTGAAATTAGCTTCTTTATTTCGTGGATACAACATATTAAAATAAAATGTTTATGAAACAGCGATATTGAAATAATTTTCAGACCAACTTAATACATGTAACTTTAGATGGCCTACTGTAGTATTACTTCTTTGCAAAATTTGGGAGGAATCTGTTTGATTATTTCACGAGTTATGGCAAAACTTAATTTATTTGTAAGGCAATATATTACAAAACGCTGGATAAAAAAGGGTCCGGGGACACGGATTTGATGATTTTAATATATACTCTCAGCATACAAAGTTAAGTTGAAATTCGTTACACGGTTTCATAGATATAGCAAAGTAGTCAAAAATATTTATATGGCCATCATTTTGAAAATATAGTTTGACTTACTAAAACATTTTAATTTGCATGACTATGACATCATATTGAACTCACACTTTAAACCATCCTTAGCCAAGATTGTTTCCCGAGATATGACATTAGAACTTTATTTATCGTGAGGTGTTATCTTGCAAAATGGCGAACAAAAAGTTATTAATTGACACCGTTGATGCTTGAAATATACTTTCAGCATAACATGTTTGGTTGCAATTTGTCAAATTGTGTAGTAGATATTTAAAATGAATCTTAAATATTTATATTTCCACTATTTTGAAAAAAAAGTGCACTATACATTTTAATTGCACATATGAATATGTCCTACAATAGAATTACTTATATGCCAAATTTGGCAGGAATCAGTTGTGTAGTTCCCGAGATATAACTTAGAAACTTTATTTTTAATGTTGAATTATCTTACAAAATGGCTGATAACATTAAATTATCTCTTTTAAAATTCAATACTTTCATCATGCACTGTCAATGCACATCTTTGGTTTAAATCAGGTACATGGTTTCCGAGATATTACAAACAAGATTTACCCTTAAAATTTGGCACTTTCTCCCGGAATGGAGTAGTAAAAACAATATCGCATTAGAAATTCAACAATCATATTTATCCGATCTATCCCACTAGCTATCAATGTACCGAATGTGGTTTAAATCGGGTAAATAGTTCCCGAGATGTAACACAGTGCCCTAAATTTTAATTAAAATTACTGACATTTTGAAAATAAGTACCCGGCGAAAAGGAAAAATATAAAATTTCACTGTCCTTACTAAATATATGTGGACCTATTTTGACGTAATTCGAAGGGTCGGGTATAAAAGTTATTAAGGGGGACAAACATATCAGAAAGATGTTCGGGTGATTGCATTAACCCACATTTCCTTCGGAAAGTATGCTAAAAATGAAGCGCCTGAATGGGAAAAATCGCAAAACTGGTGTTTTAAATTAAGAAAATTTTTTAACTTTGTAGGGTTCCGAAAGACGTATTAACAGTGATTTTTGTTTTTTTTTCCCTCGTGGTTCGTATCGCTGTAGACCTTTAACGCCGTTGCCGCAAAGCGTGTCGAAGTCGAATCTTGTCTTGACGGCAATAACGGAGAAGGAAGATGGGTTGGAGAGGGAAGTAAGGGGCGGGGGAACAGGTGAAGAGGACTCTGTGAGGTGCTTCCACGTGACAAAATACAGCAATAAAGCCTTTCCAACTCGGCGGCGCGGCTCGGCGCGTTCTACTTTCGCGAAGGCGCGAATCATTTCCCGCTCAAACTTCCTCTCCACTTCCCTCGGGCTATCACGCAAAGCTCGGTGGTATTCTCGGGTCCGTCTCGCTGTGAAATATCAGACGCCATTACAGAGATGGTTCTCAGGAGTACCGCAATAGGGAGGGGGCCGTTTGAATTGTCTTGCGCCGTGCAACATCAACCGGTACAAAAGAAAAACACACAGGCGAAGTTGGTACGTCTGAATGCTCGCGCGCTTTTCGAAGAAGGCGCGGGGCAAGTACTTCACATTTACGTTTCTTCTTCACTTTTTGGAATGGCGCGGTAGTCTATGACCCCAAGGAGAGAGAAGTATCTTTCTGAATGCTAAAGTACTTACCAAACAGTAATTGAACTATTTCATTTATCACGTCAGACATACGTTTAAAAAATGTTTAGGGTTAATTTTCAAAAGAAAGAAGGGCTTATGAAATCACTTTCCTGTCTGTGTTCTGTGTGCGTATGTGTGTCTGTGTGTGTGTATGCTGAAATTATATTTTACAAGCATCATATATGCCAAAACATAGCCACTTTGCAAGCCATTTTGCAAGATGGCGCAGCATGAATAAATAAAGATTTTATGTCATATCTCTGTAAACAATGAACCCATTCCTACCAAATGTGGCAAGCTAGTACTACCACGGCAAATGTAGTTAAATAATATTTTTCATGTATGTAAGACTCTTATTTTTAAAATGGCGGCTACATAGTCATCTTAGCTTAGAATGATAGGCTTATATAGTTGAAACCATGGAATCAGTACCAACTTAATTTTTTATTTATTATGCTGGCATTAGATATTTAAATTATCAGCCGTGTCTACACTGGAATCTTTTGCCAACATTTGGTAAGATAGCGTCACATTAAAAAATTAAATTTTTATTTCATAACTTAGGAAACTATTTACCGATTCCTACAAAATTTGGCAAACAAGTAGTGTTGTGACAGATGATGTAAAATGGTATGCTTTAAGCATGTCAGGTACTTATTTTCAAAACGGCGGCCACATAGGCATTTTAACTTGGTATACGTTATCGTCGAAACCATGTCATCAATTCCAATTTGATTTTGTATGTCGGCAGTATATATTACAATAATTAGATATTTCTACATAGAGAATCTTTTGACCACCATTTTGTAAGGCATGCCACGTGTAAAAATAAAGTTTTTATGTAATATCTCTGGAAACAATTTGCAGATTCCTACAAAATTTGGCGAACAATTTGCACTGTAGCAGGTGATGTAAACTGCAACCTTTGTAAGTAGGTCAGCCACTTACTTTTAAAATGGTGGCTATAAACATATTTTAGCCCACAATATTTTATTAACGACGTAAATTCCAACCAAAATTTATAATTTGGCAGTATCAATTACAAACTTCAAATTTACCTATACAGAGTCTCACTTCTCTGCCATGTTGTAAGTTAGCCCCACAAAAAAATTAGGTTTTTTTTTCATATCTCGGGATACAATAAACCAACCCATCCTTACGAAATTTGGCGAAGGAGTTGTGTACTGTGGTAGGCCATATAACTATATGTACTTTTAAGTGTGAGGAACCATTTTTTTCAGAATGGCGCTATAAAATCATTTTAGCTTCTTTGTCTGTATTTACGAAACTATGTAATCGATTTTAACTTTGTACACTGGCAATATACAGTTATCGAATGTGCTAATACAACTTCTTTGTCCTCTATTTATGAAGATCGTCACATGGAAAATATGGAGTATTTGTGCCATATCTCAGGGACCAATCTACCGATTTTCACCAAATTCTTCACATAAGTAACGCTATGGTAGGCCATGTAAATGTATGCGTTTTAAGTGGCTCAGTCACTTATTATAAAAATTACAGCCCTGTAAATATTTCAGGTTAGTAAACGCTATCATTTGAAGTAACAGACTGATTAAATTCCACGTTGATGTTCGAATCCGACCTCCGTAATGCAGTTGATTGCACACTAGCTTATTGTACGATGCATTATGGGTTCGAGTCCTGGGTAAGGCATATATGTATTTGCAATTGTCTCACTACTGTTGCATATGTTTCTGGTTTCATCTCTAATTATATTGCTTCCAACGAGACAAGTCCTAACTACCAATTCAGCTTTTAAGAAATAATTTAAAAATTAATTGCTTCCATGTTGAGGAAAGTAGTCTCATTGGTTATATCAGTAATATTTTTCTTATTTAAACGTTGTAAATAATTTTTACAAACAAATCGAAATTATTAAAATACCTATTTTATTTTAAAATGTTAGTATTTATTATTGTTTTCTTTTATATCACTGAAACAAATATAAATTCTAAATGGCTTTATAATCAGGTCTTGAAGTACAAAAATCCTTTTTCTTTAGGTACGTTTTGCAAAAATTAAATTAAACAGACATTTGAGCAATGCCGCATTTAAAGGAGCGAAATGAATTAAAAAAATTGTGCGATAAAAGCTTTTTATGGTTTATGTTATCTTAGCGTAGTCTCAAAACCACCTAAAGTAATGCAATAAAGAGACGCGATATCCTTAAATATGAAATAGGTCCCTTTTATTATACTTTAACGTGATTAATTGGCTCTCAAACGAATTGTGTCTAGACTGCCGGAACGATGCAGAAGTACACTGGAAATAACATTGCGTTGCAGTCATGAACTTTAGTTTGGGCAAAACAGTTTGTTTAATACATTAATATGTGCTTATTTGTAAGAATATAACTTAATAAATTATATCACCATTTTTATATATTTTTCTGTAATGTCAGTTCAAATTAAATAAATTTGTACTCTTGGAACAGAAGTTATATGTAATGACTTACAAATATGAATGTAGAAATAAGGACATATATTTTTAATATGTATTGTGAAGAAGCCTGTTTAAGAGACAATTTGTTATCATGCCCAGTAAGGGTCAAAATTATGTTACCTTGCCACCAAATGTATAACCAAAATAATATTTATTTCATTTGCGGTGTTATGTTTAATTTCGTATAAAATTATCCCAAAATGAAATACAGTAAACCCTTGTTAAGAAGTTCCCACTTAACAAGATCTCCTGCTTAACAAGCTTACATAATTTTCACCTGATCTAAAAACACGTAAGTAATTGGACCATTTTAGGAAGTTTTCCTGGTTAATAAGCTAAAATTTTTTCGCCCCTTTAGAAATGTTTTAACAGAACTTTACTGTATCTCATCTGTGTTATAACACATGGCGATTTTTCTGCTCTTTCTCAGTGACAGTTATAGTTAAAAAACTTTAGTATCATATTGAATTTATCAAAGTAACTGGCTCGCAGTGAAATATTTAAGTTTAATGAACTTAAACTGGGTAAAAATGTTTTGCATATGTACGTTCAATTTACACACTTTTATCAATTATTGTTGTTTTTTTAATTCATTCATTTTGTTAATGAGTAATTATTTTATCAAATAATTAGGTAACACTTCATTATTTTCTTAACACCAAATAGTTGCATAAGAAATGATTGTGTGTTTGAAATGACTTAGACTTGAACCCAGAAGGCCACGTAGTAAATCGGTTCCATGCCAGTTTCGTTGTGAGATTAAATCCTACGCTAATGGAAAAAAGAATATAGAGGGAAGAATATATTTTAGCATGTCTGAAAAAAAGTGAGTGAGTTTTTTCGTATCTTTATTTCTTAACCCTGGCGACATAAAACATTTTACCTCTCTATCAGCTGCGCCAGTAGCGACTTCCTGAAGAATGGAGAACACGTCAATATTTAATGTTCAATGGCACGTGCATCGAAATACGACGCTAAGAACCTTTTTATTCTCCCGGAGATATTTTATGGAAATTGGTTTCATGTCGGGTTCTTTCCCGCGCCCAGAACTTTTTTAAGGCATTTTCAAGTGTGAAATGTAAGTCTCCGAGAATCCAGTTTTCACATGTGTATGTGTAAAATTATTTCCCGCGTGTGAATGGCGGTTTGGATATTGGGAAATGTATTTTTAGGCGGGTGAGGAAATTGCCTGAGCTTCCACAGAGGTCGTAGGGGTATTCCTTTTCCTCTCCTTCTCTCCTTCTCTCCCCGTCTTCCTCCAAGACACCCCCCCCCACACCCTTCCTTTCCTGCACGGAGCCTGTGTGCGGAATTCATTCTTCACATTTCTCGCACAGCTATTGTATCGTCGAGACGGCGTTGCGGTTCCAGTTTATTTCGCATAGCTCTCTTCTTGTGGCATTCTCATGTATTGTCGAGGAACGGGGTGTATCAGACAGAACCAACTTCGCAGTTTAGTTCTCAGGAGGGATGGAAAAAAATGCCGGGTGAGGTTTGGCTCGCAGCAATGATTGATAGAGAAGAGGGAAATAAAACTAACAAAGGCAACCCCCCCCCCACCCGAATGTTTGTTTGCGTGAGTGAGGCACATAAACAAATGAACACTGCGTCTGACGCTCGCCGTGGTATTCTAAGCTCAGCTTCTCCCCCTTTTGCAGAAATTATTCGTTTTCACGTCATAATTTTGGATTCATAGTAATAACTCACAATGAACGGTAATATAAAATTTAATTTTCAACAATTTTTAACATTTTTGTCGGTGATTTTAATTGTGTGATATGTGCTTGTTGTAAAAGTAAGGAACATATTTACATTTTATCAATAACTTAACGCCTTTTTGCAAGCAGGAAATAACACACAGTGAAAATTAAATAAAAATTATTAAATTACTTGTAAATTGTATAAAATCAAACATTTCCAATAATACAAGGCAATGGAATAGTGGGTTGTGTTTTCGTCACGCGGCATGCACGGTTTGAAAGCAATAAGTCTAATGATTTATTAGTGGTAAGATGGAAAGTAATTATCAAAGCAGTTGTTAACCAAGTGCCGGATGTGGGACCTATTCGATTATTATGTTTTCACACCGAGTTGGCTAAAAATGCAGTTTTTGGGAAAGTTGGACAATCCAAAGAGTATTGATAGTATGTCGTTTAGAAGTTTCGTAACAAACGTTGGCATGCAAATTAAGTGTTATACGGGTTATTTAAGACCACTCGTATTTCATAAACGCTGTTGTTTCTAGTGTATATTTTTAAAGTTCTGTACGTAGATCACACAAAATTAGGAGATTATTCACACTTCGCTACGGTTAGTGAGTCTTTCAAGGGGCAGCAATTAAGAATCCACGTTTTCTTTAACCGAATATATTATGAAATGTAAATTTTAAATGTCCTACAAAGAGTGAGTAATGCCAATAGTTTTTACCTTAGTTAATTTATAATCGTCATTGGCTGATAACACAAATTACTTGATACTATTTGTACAGATTTCTCCTATACCTATTTCTTCCAGGAAAAAAGAACTCGCGACAGTAAGCCTAAAATACGCTCGCTGTTAATTCGCAATGCTGAAGCTACCGTCTTCATTTATGTGATATAATAAAAAATCTATTGAATCAAGCAGATAAATACCTTAAAATTGGGTGTAACATATTGTTTATGCTTAGAGCCCAAAAATTAAGCTCAAAAGACCATTCTTGCCTTTTTAACCCCTATGCTACGCCGAAGACCAATATTGATAATTCTAAAAGGACAATGACTTGTAATGCATTATTAGCGAAGTGTAAAGTAATAATATTACTATTGGCATTACTCTGTCTTCGTAGCAGATTAAAATTTTACATTTTGTTACCGATTCGTTTACGAAAAGCGTGGATTCTTAATTGCTACCACCTTGAAAGACTCACTAACCTTAGCGAAGTGTGAATAATCTCCAAGTTTTGTGTGATGAACGTACAAAACTTTTAAAATATTCACTAGAAACAACAGCGTTTATGAAATACGAGTGATCGTAAATAACCCGTGTAACACTTCAATTGCATTCCTACGATTTTTATCAAACTTCTAAACGACATACTATCAATATTATTTGAATCATCCTATATTTACGCAGTACCTAATTCAGAATAATAAAGGAATGTCTGTTAAAATTATGGGTCGTGTCAACCGACGAATCAAATTGAAGCACGAGAAAATTTGACGTGTTTCATGCAACGTACATGAAAAAAATGTACTCGGCTATAAATTGAACAAAGGAAGAATTAGAAATTTTTTTCCAAACTGAATCCCAAAATAATATCTTAGAGCTAAGAATTCGTGAATATTATTTTAATTCTCAAAATAGCATTATACGTAACCAACTTTTTTTAAAAGAAATATAGAGTTTTTCTTTTATTCATGTTTTGTATAATTTTCTAAATATAAATAAAAAAAATTCCAGAAATTGTGGGTTATCCCACAATTTTCAATACAGTCATATTATACCGTCAGTTTTAAATATTGCAACATTTTTCGATAAGAATTTATAACAATTTATTTGTGCATACACACCGTGCTTCAGGTAAAGATGAGAGTTGTGGCCTAGGAGGATAAGGTATATGAAATATTACATTTTCCTGCATTTATTTCAACGCCTGTTTTAAGATTTTAGAAAAATGTATAACTGTATAAAAATTTCAGTCTACAGAAATAAGTTGCCAAAATTAGCTTCTATTTAAATCAGCTATATGAATTTTTAATGGAATTTTGATTTTCACCTTTTCCAGTTACTTAACTGGGTATCGTGATATCAACAAACTATAGTTTTCGCCGTTGACCGTACATAATACGAAGTACGTACAATACAGTAATACAAATGAATAACAGTATTATGGCGGCATGCGAGATAGTACTTTAAATAAAAATTGTAAATATGGGAATTGTCATAGATTTGTTCGCTACAAACTGCTATGCAGGTAGTGGACATAGGCGTAAAGAATAGACGTAGTAAAGGTTGCAATAAATTCATAATTAAAGAGAATACATACAATTTATATTAAGTTGTTATTATAAATTATTTGCGTGTAAAGCCTTTTTTACAGTTTTTATTAATATATTGGTTGTTGATAAACATATTTGCTTGTTTCATCAGTTCTCTTTGGAGTTTTAAAGTTTCGGAAGTACGAACTTTTCGGAGCAATATTGGCTATGACGTCTCACCGCATATTAATGAGTGATTTTCAGTTTTAATCGCATAACTTACACAGCTTATGAATCCATCCATCATCGATAGCTAGTCATAGAATGAAGTTACTAAATGCTTTTGAAAATTTTCAACAATGATATACCGAGACAAGTTTCAAATAACTTTCGCGATAACTCATTAGATAAATAATTTGCCATAAAATAACTATTTTACTAGAACACTTTTGATCTAGTCTCTATGAGAATATATCGTATTACTAATACACGGAACCCTCTGCACAGGACAGTTTGAGTGTATGTTTGTTTAAATATTTTTTGAGATTTTTCCCTTTTATTTTTTCGCACATAATATAGATCAAGCATTTTAATTGCTTTTCCGTCAGATTTATATATTATTTTTTACTGCACCTTTTGATGGTTCAGTGCAAAAAATGTACCAATCTCTGGATTATACTAATAAAAATTAAGTGGCATGCAATAATTATCCAGTGCTAATTAATGAATAAATGACATGCAAACACCTTATTCACAAAACTATAAAACGAATGTGGGTGACGTTATACTTTTAATAAAGTTTAGTGTGTTTTATTATTGTTTAACGATATCAGAATACAGATTAAGTCGTAAAGCATGAAAATGTTTTACCATTTCAGGATTTATTCAATCTCGTATTTCATGTGCTAATTTTTAATTTATGTTAGAGTGGGAAGAGGTGCGGCGGGGCGAAATTGCCCGGAGACGTAAAACACCTCGGAAAGGTTGTCGCCCCTACAGCCATGGAGCGACAGATTATAATTCACGTGGTGACGTTGTGTGATGTGGTTTAGTGGCTGGCGAAGTTGTGTTCGCTGCTCAGAAGTTGCGCTTCGAGCAACACATTAGAGCACTGTACCTGCGGTTTCCCGCTTTCTAAACACCACAAGAGTTTCAAGGTGGGGTGCGATATGATTACGAGAACTAAGCCATTTACCAACGCATACGCACAGGTGGGGAAAAAACCGTTGGTGCGTGTACTTATGTATGCGCGTTAGAAGTTATACTTCTCTTTGGCGTGACTAAAATAAAATTTTATTACGTATGAAAATAATTTATGCAAGTAGCAAAACGATAAAATGACCGAAGAATGACACACGCCAAAAGAAGTATGACTTCAAAAACCTAGGTGTGAGAAAAAATACTCTTAATCTCTGTTACTACACAAATATAATAATTTGTATTTCAGTGTTGGGTCATACCCCTACCACGTTCACTGTCGAATTTCGTTACACGGTGCGCGCGCAACTTCCATTGCACGCTAAACTTTTACCCTCAACGCGCCAAAAGAAGTATAACTTCAAAAAGAAATCCTTAGAATTTTTTGATACGTTCATACTTTTAGTTAACCGTCTGTCAACTCGCCAACACGATACTGTTCGCACTACAATGCACAAGCCACTCACGTTCTAATTTATTTCTACTGAACAGAGCATGATGTCTCTTCTACTGAACATAGCATGATGTCTCTTCTACTGAACAGAGCATGATGTCTCTTTTACTGAACAGAGCATAATGTCTCTTTTACTGAACAGAGCATGATGTCTCTTTTACTGAACAGAGCATTATGTCTCTTCTACTGAACAGAGCATGATGTCTCTGCAGTTAACATTTACGCAAAACCTGAATACTAAACGTAAAATTTAATTTGAATTTTTTTGGTCTTCCGGCATTCAGACACATATTAAAAAAGGGGCAACCTGCAAATGAAATCCGAAGTACGGCATGGGGTAAACCGAAACCTATATCACAATTCCCGTTATATCAGTGTCATGTTGGTAATTATCTCTCAGCCTAACTCAATTTACCGGAGAATTCAATATATTTTTTTCCCCCATCGCTGTCGTTCTTGTTCCAGTATTTTTTAAAATTCATACAGAGAATTCGCGACATACCTTTCAAAAATATTCAGAAGTTCGTTTCGAAAGCTGTTACCTATGAATAACAACCAAATAAATCTATACAGGTGTTCGCATACTGATAATTAATATACACTTATTAAGTACCATAGGTGAAACTGTGCATCTGTGCATCAATAAAATTTTCTTAGTATACATCCTAACAAAATTGCATACACCCTATTCACTACTGGTTAATACCAAGAATTTGTGACGCTAAGATAATAATATTCATGCGGTAGTGTCATCTCTATTGTCTAGAAGATAGTGAAAACTTAAAACAATATCATACTTATCATGAATAATTATTTTGGGTTGCAGGAAAGTACCAGTTTATAATAAATGTTAGGTATTGCACTAAACTTCGAACCTTTTAGTTGCGCTATTTACGGCTTACGTACGTTCGCTATAGTGCTAGAACAGATAAGAAAAATAGGGCAATTATTCAATGACAAGTCAAAACTTATTACATAAAATATTATTATTTTGATACCAGACTTTGTAATAACATTTACCAACAGGAAAGCTTTGTAATTTGCTCTAACAACGAGCCTTAATATGAGCGCGGTCATACACTTTAGAAAAAAACATTTCTGAGCAATGATATGTTTGGACTTGGAAAACAGGCATAGTCAGTACACATTGGAAATTTACCTTATTGAAAAAAATTAAGAATTTCGTTCGTTGAAACTTACATCTTTTTAGATTATCAGTGAACAGTACATTATTAATTCCGCTGGAATATGGTTTCTGAGTTTTTGCACAGGTACTGTGTTAAGTAAAGATTAAATGGGTCTTTAAGTTATTTACTATGCGGTCAAATTAATGACATCCTAATAATTTATTAAATGAGTTTACTAAACAACGTTAAGAATTAATACTTTCTTTATACTGGGCAGGATATATATTTATTCACACATGACTAGGAATCCATTTGTGCTTGTCATCCAAATCTAATCCATATAGACTACAGACTGAAAAACACGCACGTTTACTTTCAACGTATGATATTATTACTGACTGTTAATATCCCTCCATAAATCTTAGATTACTATGAAGATTCACATGCTTAAATTACTCGAGCATTGTTTAATACATCACAAACAGCTAGATCCGACAGTAAATTAGAAATCGCGACCTTTCACTAATCGAAGAAGAATTATAAATTAAATGGTATAGCCTGCGTGAGTAGCCTAGTGGGAACGGTGACATTCTTGTCTTAATTTCATTGGCATATGCACGCATTCAGTACGAGCTGTCAACAGCAACTTCTTGCTGTTACAATTTTCATTGACAGTGAATTATATTTTCATACTACATGTCAACTTACGTTCTAATACATTTAATATAAAAGAGCAAGAAGATCAGGTTTTTGTCGAATAACCTGATAGTCATGCTCGAGTTTAGCTCATTGGTTACTGCCTAGTAAGGCAAGAGATTTTTAGCTGTATTTTATAATTTCCTTACTATATGCCTATCAACTATTTGGTTTTATAACATTGTTTCTAGGAATAACGTTTTTTGTATTGTACTGATAATGTTTTGTCATGCCAACGTTAATGAAAATCTTTTAATGTATAGCTTTAAACTACCATGTGCAGTCAATGCACATTAACTGTTCTGAACTGTTCGCTGGCTTTTTTATGACTGATTCTCATGTTAACTTTGCATTAACTTTATGTAATTTCTTTGTAAAATAGAATTTTGTATTTACATAGAAGTTAAGAAATGCTTTTGCTTGATAATTTGTAATTCAGTGCTACCAAATATGCTGTATCTGGGAAATATAAAATAATGCTAGGATATAAATATGTATATTTGCCATTAAACCTACACGTATGTTATAATATTTAAAACATTAGCCTGTCGCATATAAATTGAAATTGATTTTTAACCATATTAATCCCACATTTCTTCATATCACTTATTTGTTAATTTTTAAATTACACAAACAGTATTACCTTAGCGTCTGTTGCAATCGTGACATAACGCAATGTAAAATTCAGACAGGAGCTGATAACAATAAAAATAAATACACAAAACAAAATACAAGAATCTTCCCTTGAATCTCATTGGATAACACTACGTTACAGTTACATATTGTTGAAGTTGGGTGAACTTCTTCCGTGGTAACTATACCTTTACGTCGCTATTTATTCAATTTTGGTACACTGATAGCGCATCTATGACTGAATATGACGCCAAAGCAAAGTTAGCGCAACGAGCTCTTTGCCTTAAGTAACGTCAAGATTCCAACATTGCACCACACGTCTCTCTCTCTCTCTCTCTCTCTCTCTCTCTGCGTCTCACTCCCGAACTTGTGTCGGCTCTCTACGGCTTGTAAGCTCCACGTATATTCCTTAAACGTAATCCTCCCTCTTGGCGCATGCAAGTTCGCTGGGTTGACTGAAATTCTCAGCGGCTCTAAATTGCCTTTTTCGAGCCTCCGTTCAGAGACGTCGGTGTATGTGGTTTCTCTTGGAGCCTGCTATTAGGATTACTTCCAATTTTGGTGGCGTTTCTCCTAGTAGCGAAAATTATTGCTACCAAACGCGGCACCGCCTATGTCAAAATACCTGCAGAGGAAAATATCGTAGGTATACTGTGGTTTTTGTATGCCTACGATAGTAAAATATTATTCTCAGCAGTAATAATTTACGACCGGCTTCGATTTAATTTCACATATAAATTGTTTCTAGTCGTNGTAAAATATTATTCTCAGCAGTAATAATTTACGACCGGCTTCGATTTAATTTCACATATAAATTGTTTCTAGTCGTAGTAACGTAAAATTTGAATTTTACGTCGCTGGCAGAACCACGCGTTGGGCAACAAAGAAAGTCACGTCTCGTGTGAAGAGCTCTGCCATATTCAAAGTAAACCCACGTGGCAGTACAGCCAACTTGGTGGCCCGGAAGATCTCCTTTGCATGCTACCAACACAATCACGTGTGAAATGTTAAGTTTGAGGTAATGCAAATAACATGATGGGTGTCGCTGTGGTGGCCAATAAGGAAAGAAGCCTTGTGCAGCGTATTCATGTCTTGTTTATTTGCATCCTTTTCTTTCAGAATGTATAGATCTCGATTTTTCAGTTTTACTAATTATTTGACATAAACAAATACAATTGTGGCAACTTAATAACAGCATAAATCATGTATATGCATATAAATGGAAATAGATATATAAAAATAAAGTTCTAAATTGCATATTCAATAAAAAAAATTTCTGAAAAAGTCACAAAAAAATATGAAACTAAAACATTATAAAATTTTATATCAATACTGCAGATACATTGAATTAGTAGTGAGTATTATTCTGTAGATGATTTTCGAGGTATCTTTTAAATACATTGTGAGATTTTGTTTCAAGAACCTTAGAAAGTGTTACAGGAAAGCGGTTTGTCAACTTCCGAACTGTGTAATACGGATTCATTTCGTATTTCTGGGTCGTGCTTAGAGGAACGTGGTTTACGCTGTTAAATCTGGTATAGTGCTTTTTGTATGCCGCAATAATTTTTTTAATCGAAAATATAATACTTTCGTAAATAAAGATACCAACTCAGTATCTTTTGCTTCTGAAATACGGGCATGCATTTGTCGGCCTGCGTTTTATTCTGGCAATTATTTTGGGAATTTTTAAAAATTTATTTAATTTAAAGAATTCCATTAAAATTTTGTTATGTTTGAGATCTAGAATATATGTTATTAATATATATAAATATATATTATAAACTATATATAAATATATTAAATTACTTATGGTAATTTTATTAGGAGGGTTAGTAAGGCGCTTCTCATCTCTTTATTGGAATTCCCTTTTGGCCCTATACCTGCCAGAGACGTTCTAAAACAGAATAGCTATTTATTGATTACTTCAACTTTATATAAAATCTTCTTCTGTTTGGCAGTATTAAATTGTTCTCTGTCAATTATCCGCAGAGTTTCTCTCTTTGGAATCTACAAGTATAACTAGAACAGCTCTTCTTTTCTTTTGTAATATCTCATGGTTAATAAGTGAGACGTTCTCGACTGAAATCCTAAGCCTACGTCTGACGAGAACATATCGTTGCTGTGAAGTTTTCGAACATTGGTCTCTTGGCTATTGTGCATAATTCTTTAAAAATTTTATGTTATAACATTTGTCTAGAATTTTTTATGGCGTGTTTAACTGTTGATTCTAGGATGTGAACCCATTGAGATTATTAACGTATTAATAACGAGCTTGTTATTACTATTAATTGTATATATAAAATGTTAAGCGTATTATTTCCTTTGTGATAGTTTGAAAGTAATCATTAAATAGTTTGCTTATCTCACATTTATGTTTACACAAAAAAATTCTAACTGGGTTATTAATTTCCTTGCTGTACTAATATGTGGTATTTTAAATTAATGACATGCTAATTTTGTGTTTAATTCCCTCCTTTGAAGTGAGTACGACGAATCTCATGTAATCTTGCTGATGAACGATGTAAACAATGTCAATAAATATACTTCTGCAAGCATTTTAAAATTTGTGATAATTTCACTACAAAACTGGAAAATT
This sequence comes from Clitarchus hookeri, assembly GCA_002778355.1. Classification (NCBI taxonomy): domain Eukaryota; kingdom Metazoa; phylum Arthropoda; class Insecta; order Phasmatodea; family Phasmatidae; genus Clitarchus; species Clitarchus hookeri. Next base: position 269,855 of record NQII01001191.1, on the reverse strand, counting down.
GACANTCAATAAATATACTTCTGCAAGCATTTTAAAATTTGTGATAATTTCACTACAAAACTGGAAAATTGACATTCACCTCCAAAAATAGTGCAACGAAAATACGTTTAATAAAACACATGCATACATGTAGAACTTTATGAAAATTATATAGCATTTTAGTATATTGACGTTTTCATTTGCCCTTAACCAGTGACCATAAGGGAAACACAGAACACTAAATTTGAAGCATGAATTATGAAAATATATTGGAAATGGTTTTGGTCTGAAGAAAATGTTTCGTTATTCCTGAAACCAGTATGTTTCCCTGCCGATATTTTATTATCTGTTTTGCGCTCGTGAAATACCAGCAATTTAAAACATGTTTTTGAAAAATTAATTTTTACCAGAATTTGGCCACAGCAAGTTTAGCTTACGCGAAGCAGTTAACAGAAGTTTATGTGTTATATTAACAATGCGGTTTTGGTTTCAAAATTAGAGAAGCAGGTATGGCTGGTTTAAAAAAAAATGCGTGGCGCATTCTTTAGGAGAAGTATAAATGTTCACCACACTTAAGTTCTAAATATAAAATATTCGGGCTGTTATTTTGAAACATGTTAAAAATGAATAGCGGCTTTCCTGTAAAAATGACTTCTGACCGAAATTTTTTTAGAATTAATATGAGATTGCAGAGCTTTTCGCAGCAACGTTGTCAACGGTTTAGTATTAACTCACAGTTAACCACAGGTCTTGTCGAATGACCTATATTCTAGTTGGGTATTTAAATGAGCAAATAAGTACTTTTTGTTTTGTAGTATCTATCAAGAATCTTAAAAACGAAAATTTCACGTGCGTTTGCAAATAGGCTGTAATTAACTTATATGTAGGTAATTACAATAAACGATTAAGAAAATTAACTATTGCAAACACCGTATTCAACAATATACTCTCAACATGTTATATTTCTCTGGAAATAGAATCATAAGCAATTTTGTTCGTTTTTGCGTCTGCTGACGATACTAGATAAAACGTAAATCTAATGAAGGTTACATGCATACGTTACCAATTATAACAAGTAATTCTTCACACTAGGTTGCAGGTTTAATTCAAAAACAAGAAATTACCGACATAACTATCAAGCCTACTTTCCTCTGTATATGGATGATAATAATTCTGATGAAGTACTCAAAGAAGTTTCTATAAAATATATGGAATTGTTCGGTCGAGTATAGTTCGGGAATATACAACAATACTGTTTTGGTTGCACTATCTTGCGAAATGACGGACGATTGAAGCTATCGTGCAGTTAATTTAGTGGGCACAAATAAGTACCTTGACAATGTTATGAATCAGTCAACGCGGACAAGCCAGGCAAATTGCAGAGGTGCGTCGATATCCAGGACAAGCGAATAATCCAAAATACGATGTAGCAACTATAGTTTGTAAAACACAGCACCGNGATAATAATTCTGATTAAGTACTCAAAGAAGTTTCTATAAAATATATGGAATTGTTCGGTCGAGTATAGTTCGGGAGTATACAACAATACTGTTTTGGTTGCACTATCTTGCGAAATGACGGACGATTGAAGCTATCGTGCAGTTAATTTAGTGGGCACAAATAAGTACCTTGACAATGTTATGAATCAGTCAACGCGGACAAGCCAGGCAAATTGCAGCGGTGCGTCGATATCCAGGACAAGCGAATAATCCAAAATACGATGTAGCAACTATAGTTTGTAAAACACAGCACCGNCGGTGCGTCGATATCCAGGACAAGCGAATAATCCAAAATACGATGTAGCAACTATAGTTTGTAAAACACAGCACCGAAGCGCCAGCTGATCCTCTCTCCCAGCGACACGGTATTTGGGATAATGACGCCACTAAGAAACTATACAACGCTTGGCAACACTTTGTACGGGGGCTGTCTGTGGAGTTGAGAATGGAGCAGTGCCGGAATCCAAGAGGGAGGGGAAGGGAAATGCCCGAGAAAACCCGCTGACTAGCGGCATCGCCAGGCACGATCCCCACTTGCGAAAATCCGGGAGTGGCCCGGTCGTGGATTGAACCTGATTCGCCTTGGCGGGAGGCGAGCAGTCTAACCCCTTAGTCACCGTGGCCCCTATGTCTGTGGACGCACGCCAAAAAGAACAGCCCTCAAGATGCAGCTTGGCGTGCCACTCGTCGCTTCCTGTCATATCAATCAGCTTATGGCAATGATACATACAGGTTAGTAAAGTTTGAGTGGATCATCGCGACAATATCTTCTGGCATCCCTCGCCAAAAGCTTATATTTATTATAGTCTTGAGCTTATTAAGTTAAATCTCTTTTCAGTCTTTTACTTTACTTCTGTATAGAAATCATAAACCTTCTCTATTGTAAAATAAAGAAATATAAAATGTTTGATTCCCTTGTCTAAAATACATAAAAACATAAAAAGATTAACACAGCTCCTCTGAAACTAAGAGACTATCACTATAAATATATTACGCGTGTATACTGGCATACGTATGCAGTAAGAAAGTGTCGAGAAGTTACTGAGATAAAATGTTGTAAGGTTAAATTTTAAGTGACATTTTCTATGTGATATTTTAAAGAAGTAAATGTTGCATGGAACACAAGTACTAACGAGCGAACCATTAAAAATATGTGAAGCCAATGCCCACCTGAGTTATACAGGATGGTGGCTAGTAGGGTACTCTCAATGACATGAAACCACGTCTGATTCCCGTGGTGTAGTTGTTGCGTAAGGTGTGAACAAATACTCTTATTCTCTGTTAGTTAACACACGTCTTTTATTTGACAGAAAATAACATGGGTATTTACACACACACTTGAACTGAGCCCTGCCCCCCCCCCACCCAACATACATCGTAGGACTGAAGGGCAGGTTGGCGGAATGCTATGAATCGAGGTGGGGGGAGGGGTGCGTTGCTTGAATGGAGACGTTTTTACTTAACTGTGACTGTGGTTTTTGGTGAGTTGTCTTCGTTGGTTGGTGTAGCTGGGTCAGATCTCGGCTGGCTGTTCTCGTCGGAGACCTTAGCGCGTCTCCTATCCTGCGTCAATGTCCGCCACGATCCGGCTCGCACTTCCAACTCCTCCGCCTGGCGTCTCGGCTGCCGAACAACCAACTTCTCCGATTCTCGGTATCGCACTTTTCGTCCCGATGTACTGCTCCGTCGCCATCCGGTGCCGTCTACTTCCTCTCGGTGTGGGACTTCTCATGAGGCCGCCACTCGACTCCCTGGCTCGGCCTCGCGCTTCGCGTCCTGACTTGGTGATACGACTGTTCTGTTCCCGTCACACGACTGTCTACTCTCACGTCTCGGCATCGCTCCTGTCTGCCGTCTCACGGCGCGGGTTACAACCGACACTACGTCACTGACTCTGCCTCTGCCGGGGTCCAAACCCCGGCCTCCGTTGACTGACTCACCCGATTGTCTCGCGTCTCTCGGCGTGAAGATATAACTGAGTGACCTCCACCTCGCGGCGAGGCCACTGAACAACAACTCCCGTCTCGGCTGATGAGCAACTACCCTCCCTTCTCGGTTGCGCTTGTGATTTAACTCGCTTGTCGCTATATTGAAGCTACCTTTGTCAGAAATTTCTCAGGAGAGAATTGGGGAGTTCCCCTGTGTATCTCGGCCGTTTTTTGTGCCCGATTTTGTGTCTCGTCAGTGGTTTGTGCGTTCCAACCAGGGTGTAGGAAGGGTGAGGGGGTGTCGCGGGAATTCATACGGTACTAATTTCCGAGCTGTGGTCTGCACAATTCTGGTCGGGAACACCCCCGGCTTCCGTCTTCGTGAGCGCCTATCTGCCTATTTCTCATGGGTGTCAGACAGTTCTTCCCCGAACCATTCGCCTAGGGGCATTCCCTGTGTCTTTCGAGCCTCGGTTCATCCCCGTGGGTGAATCCCCGTGTTGAAAGTTTTGTGGTCAGCTGCCTGCCCTGGATATATACTAATAAGATGGCAGGGTGTGGTAACGGCACTATGCCTATTCTAGTATACGACATGCGTCAAATAGGTAACCCAATCTCTTTCAATCATGCTGCCTCTAACAGCACTTTTGATATTCTTAGTTGCGGGTTTAGTCCTAATTTCAGTATTCCGCGAAATATATCAAAAACTTGATTTACAAAGTGGTTAGCAAAATATACGAATAATGTAATATCATGTTTCCCAAGAAAATGCGCGGGGATACGGAGTTTGGTTGAACTAAGTCTACTTGCTAGGTAAATATAGCATACTAAACTAAAAAACTTACACTGTTGGTGTTTTGAAAATATGCACCTGATATACAACCATACACCTACGGTTACTGTAAGCTGGCTTGCCAAAGCAAAATTCGTGAGAAACTCAGCGGCAATCGGTTTGTTAGGTTCGGTGATACGATATGTGAAAATTGTATTAATTGAGCTGGCATTGGCAAACAAAATAGTCCGAATTTTGAATTTTCAGTTTAAATGGTGGCAACAGCAAATAGGAGCATATCAAATTTGTTTGATGTTGGTAAATGCTTTGCAAATATGGCATTGAGACCTAAAATATGAATATAGCTACGGTTTTCAAATGAGCTTTCGCTATATGTATATATATATATAAATTATATTTATTCAAAAAGAGTTTCAATATCACCATTTGGATTTCAAATTTTGCAGGTATCGGTTGTGTAGTTTCGGATATATGGCGAAAGAGGAAAGAGATTTATTATTCAGATGGTGCTATCTTCTAAAACGGTAGACAGAGGCAGCGGATTTGCTCTCTTAATCGTCGTAACAGCCACTGTCAGTTTGACGAGTAGCATTATTTGGTTGCGGGTAAGCTCCTCTTCTCGTTCAAGTGTGTGTTCTTGAACTCTAATTAGTTAACATACCATCAAATGGGTCGTTTGGTAAAAGGCCCGATTCCACTGAGACAGCAAATGAAAATTTCCGAAGAGAAACATGAGGGGTTGGACGTTGTTAAATTGCTATTCCAAGTAAATCCCACGCATGCGGGATTGCATTGATGTACTCGCCAATCCATTTGGTTGAAGTGTCGTTGGATGTTTGGCGCGCCACCGCAAAGCATGCTTGTGGGGCTTAACAGTGACGTCTAAAACACACTGTTGTTAATCGGGGTCAAGTTGTAGAGCAGTGTATGGGTATGAGAGAGGTCCTTCCGAGTATTACTCCAACCCAGAGTACGACACGTCCTCATGCGAATGGATGAACTTATACGCAGTCGTATTGCTGGTGTCGCCCGAAGGTCCTCTATACATTCGCGCGTCTGTTAGAAGACCTCGAACCGGTCCTCGTCTCGTCTCGACACTAGAATTTAAAATTCCTCATTCTTTAGTGATCTAGTGTCGATGAGCAAACTCGATTGTCTCGGCACGCTGCAAAATTTCCAGTGGGCCTCACGAATCGCAGACCGGCAGCATGCATTCTGTATTGATCGGAAATGCAGACCTATGTAAATTCGCGATATGCCACTTCGTAAAACGCTGGCCGTTGGTGATGATCGCTTGCAAGCCGAAATTGCAAGGCACCGCATCTGGCTTTGCTAGTATAAGAATGACAACCGCTAAGAGTATTGTCATTAAAATTACTTCCCTCTTTGTTATTAGTCCTCACTTCAGACGTACAGCCTCAAATACATTTCGTGCATCTTCGAACATATATGTCGATACACCAGAAAACTTAGTTTACTTATTCATAGATTTTAAATGTGACAAAAATACATGTTTAATTATTATGGGCACCCCGAAGGTCACTGTAACTATGCTCTTTGGCTTTCTAGTCGAAATCTATATAGCCTGTAATATTCATGTAAAAATATTTTTTTTGTACTTCGTGCGAATAATTTATAAATGAAATGTTGTTGGATATTGTAATATATAAATCAAATATCTTACATTTAGATATTATCAGCTGTAATAAATTGTGAAAATCATTAGTGTATGTGATATTACCTGCACTGCCTAGAACTTCTGTGTATTTCACTTCCAAATATACAGATGACCAACACAAAATCAATAACGGACGTTATTTAAAAATTAGGTGTACATTCATATACCTGTTGACCAGAGAAATTATAAAATTTAATTATAAGTCATTCATACTGAAGTGATAAGACGTAAATGCGAATTGCTACCTTTGTAATTGTACCGCCTTTTTTTGCAGTGCATCGAACTGAAGCGTATTATTTCGCCTGCTAATGTTAATTATTACTATTGTTACACGCGCGTGGACTCTCGCATCAGTCGTGGGCTCCTGTTATGCACCGTCCAGCGCTGTGGAGAGGTGGGGTACACAATCAACCCCTCACTCCTCCCAGACGGTCGGCTCCGTCACCGGGCGGCCGGGAATGATTGACAACCTACGTGGCTGACGCCATAGCCCCTCCTCCACCCTTCCAGGCAAGCCGACAACTTTAGAGGATGCGCGAGAATGTTCTGGGAACTAGAACCCTTGGCGCAACACGGCATTAGGATAAATTTCTGGGTGATAGCCGACGACACTATAAATACCACCACATCTAGAAATCCAGGAGTCTTTGATAAAAACAATCTGGCTTAGTTTAGTATTCAAGGAAAGTTTGGTGCAGCGAGGGAAACCGGTCTAGAGGACGGACGATGACGGAAGATTGCGATAGAACTACGGACGAGGTTTTTGCGGTGAAAATGAAAGAGAGGGCATGAAACCCGACTAGGGAAGACCACTGTGCATGAGGTTGCTCGGAGAACTCTATAACATTGCGGTTTGGTGGAACGTGGACTGAATTGAGGTGGGACTGTATGAACATATGATAACGGAGTTTATTGTAAATAACGGAACTGTCAAATATGGACATATAAGTTATGTAGTAATTCACTAGGTTTTGGATGCATTGTTTATTGGGTCTGATTTTAATTATTTACCACATTAATTTCTTTGAGATTACTGTAAATTCTATAGATTGAATGCATTAATTATTAATAAAAATGTGATAGCAATTTATTGCGTGATATTCAGCCCGTGAGAATTTTGTTTGTAGTTATTGTAAAAAAAATTACGAAATTATAATTAATTATGTTATTTAATTAAGACTTCCATACTTTAACGGACCTAGATGAACTCATTGAATTTTGAGAAATTGTAATAATATATATGAGTGTGTATATAGAAATATATACACATACACACGTGTCGCTCTAGATTCGCAACAACGCATAATATGTTAAGTCTTCCTATAAGATTATGAAACAGGTTCACTATTAATTAAAATGTATATAAAGATGAAATCATGTACGGCATAATTGTACTTGTCACCTTGTTGGCACCATAGGCACCGACGTACGTAAATTTTTGTACGGGGGCGAAGTTCATTGGTTTCGATTTAATGCCCAATATACATATTACATAGCTGCACGCGAAGACTTAGTACTGCAGAGGTATTGTTGTTAATACTTCCTAATATCTTTAAGATTTATCCATTGAAGTTTTGATGGTATGCCTGTCAGTATATTAGAGAGGCTGAGCTCCCTCTTGAAAAATATTGTGGGTGGGGAGGGCCCAAAACACCTGGGCCTTCAAGAGTTGAGACGCTAGTCCAACACAATAGGCCTTGTCCATGGTCTACACTTAAGGAAGTGCAGCTGTATACCTAATTAGATGCCTGAAGTATGCGCAGACAATTTTGCACATTGTGTTTGCATTGCGGCCACTGGTGACTCACAAAATATTTTTTTCTCTTTTGAACGTATCGAAAAATTGAAAAGGTGGCAGCAATAGAGATCTTCGTCACGGCTTACTGATCAGGAAATATATGGAAATAAATTTAACTTCCCTGATGACAGTTGAATCTAAAATGTATCAAATTATAATATTAACGTATGAATTTTCGTGCGTAAATTAGAACACAAGACTTTTGGCATATAAGTAATTATTTGATATACAGAGGCGCAATTCTGTTTATGTTAGTGTATGATGGAAGACGTGATAATTGAGAGAGAAAGTGAATGTCTATCATCTCACTGCCAAGCGGCTCTGGGAATATCCACAGAATGCGACCAAATATAACATTTGGAGAGTTTTTAACATACCGGCAAAGTCTTTGATAGCTAGAGGTCGGTTATAGACAAGTTTGCAGTTTAAAACCAGTTCGAAACCACGGTTCGATAAGAGTTGTCGTAGAATTTCGCGGAGCGCGTATGACAAACCTGCAGACGCTCGGATTAACAGAATATGCAGATAAACTTAGTGTTTGACGTTTTCTTTCAAATTACATATTCATTATGTATTATTATTTCTCGAGGATGCAAGGTTTATAAGTTGTCTGGTGTGGTCTATAATTTTTTCTTTAGGGATTCCCTTCTTGAATATATTTTTTAATTATCATTATACACTTTGAAAATTTCCCTTAAAACTCTAAAAATTAAATACTGATAGCGATAGTGTTCGTATTATGAAATCATATAACAGGAATTTTCCGGATATGACGAGTGATGAAGAAAACAACCAATGAAGGGGCCGCGGTGGCTAAGAGGTTAGACAGCTCGCCTCCCACCAAGGCGAACCGGGCTCAATCCCGGGCCGCGTGTTTCCAGATTTTCGCAAGTGGGAATCGTGGTGGATGATGTCGATGGTGGGCGGGTTTTCTCGGGGAAATCACGTTTCCTCTTGCCCTTTCATTCCGGCGCTGCTTCGTTCTCACCTCATTTTCCCCCAAATCAGCTCTGAAGACCTCTTTGCTAAGTGTCGCCTAAATCTCTTTCCACTCCACTCCGTATACAGTGAAAACCGCAACCGAACATTAAACGATATATCGTGTAATGCAAATAGGATAGTATTACTTGGAAATGAGGCCAGAATTAAAAAATTTTAACACGTTTCAACACATTGGTCATCCACAGAGAAAATAACTCAATACTGACAAATGCATTATTGAAATACAGCAAAAGCTATATAATACTCATGCTACATCAAAATCATCCCTAGTTATGGAAATTGTCTGGACTTACACTACGTCATCCAATGACAGAGACGAATTATAATACGCCTGAGCTTTCTCCTTCATCAGATGCTCATTTTTAATTGCTAGTTCATTCAATCAGTTATGTAGTTCAACCATGTTTCAGAATCTCAACTGAATGAGAGCTGTTTTATTACCTGTAACACAGTTTTCTATGCTGAGTATTGTTGAGATGACCACTTGTGACAGGATATTTTTGAGGTGTGAGGAATGAGGTTTTCTGCACTGGCAGGCGAGGAAAACACTTTATCCATAAAATGAGTTTTAATCGGCTTATTTGTCAATTGCGTTTTAACATTCACTAACTCTTTTGATTTCCAGGCATCCACTTTCGAATTGTTCCTACACCCACAGCACATCACAGCATGTCTTCAACGTCTGAAGTTTCAGCCCGTTTCAGCCTATTCCATTCTCTTTCCAATCGCAAGTGCTGAAACTTTGTGAACGTAAACAAGGACATAAACATATTGGGAACGCAATCGGGCCGAACAAACGGAGCGAAAGGAAAGAAACTGGACCAAACTATAGCATCAGAAGGAATGGAAATGAGACAGCGAAGAGGAAATAGCCAACAAAACTACTTTTAATTGTCAACAAACATCTGAGAAGCGTTATTCCCTTTACACATAAAACTCCGATGTACGACCGAATGGCAATACGCTAAACCATTAAATAGTGACACAACGGAAATAAAATAATTACCTTAAAGAAAAACGCCACCAAACGCAAGCCACGTGCATAGCCACGGCCAGCGACAAAATGTTTCAAAACGCTTAATCGCGCATCAAAAATTGCAGTAAAATGACAAATAAAATAGAGGAAAAAAGTGACGTTTACATATCACACGACAGAGTATACTTGTCTATTTGCGCTCGCTCATCGATTTTCAGGTATTTATGGGTTTTTTATAAAAACACAGTTGAAGCATATCTTATATCTGTGTGCAGTCGGTGAGTCACAATATATTCTCTTTGAACTGGTCATAATTTTACGGAAGCCCTATTTGTGGTATATTCGGCAGCGTAATATTTAGCTCATCGAATTCACAACTCCTTCGTCATCCCAGACTGATCATGAGAGGTCCTCAGGTTGAACTCCTAACCGGGAAACTCAATTTTTAAATAATGTTTTAACGAGTTGAGGAAACAAAGGAACAAAAATGAGCGGAAAAAAAATTGTAAAGATAAGTGGTACAACAACCAACAGATGTTACTTGACGTTGTCTACGCTACATTTATAATTAAAATGTGATTTATGTGCAAGCCAATGTAGGATATTTATTTTACGTATTCTTAGTGAATATAAAATAATTTAGCAATATATGAGGTTGAACAACTTCGAATGTATTCAGCGGCGTTTGATAATAAAAAACGCAGCTCCTTGTAAATTTTATGTAGCTATACATCATAATCTACGAGATATTGCCAAAGCTCTACTTTTGATAAAAAGAGACAAATTTCTTCGCAAGTAATTTTCCAAAGCAGCTAACGAAATTTATTGGCCAGGAACGTACTTTACGTTCTCCTACGTGAATAAAACATAAAAATAAGACTTCGTAGATGAAAAACGCAAGCTCACAAATTTAGTGTCCCGACGAAGCTCATTACTAATGTTCTACGTGACTCGTAGTTGCAGTTTAATAAAAAAAAATTCTTTAGAATAAAATTATTTCAATTTTAAAGAATTTTTATAATCAAAAGTCACGCACATTCATAAATTGAAAATATAAAAATATTCCTTATTTTAAACAATTTTAAAAAGTGAAAAATTATTCTCTGTGTGATTAAGTAACTATATTAAGGTGGTTCATAAAAATTATCTCACCTTTCTTAAACTAAAACTATACCTTTGACATGTGACAATGCAAAATATATGTAACCTATAGTACTTGTAATATTACTTGTTATGGGTAGTATTGAGCAGTGTTTTCTCGTACGAATATGAAGTAGTGATTTTTTTTTACTACCCAGTGCTTTTTATGAAGTGTCTTTCTCCAGCAATCAATTCTCAGGAAAGGAACGTTTTTGTCGGTGGAAGAGACATGCTTGAACCAAGGAATGATATAGTTTTTTCGTTGTGTCGTTTGAAGTTTCAAAAGTGCATATTTAGCAATAAAGTGTTAGAGATAACGAAATACGAACATTTTGTGGCAAAATATGCAAAGAAAAAATTGCATGGAATATAATAATCACAATTTTTAGAAAACACAATCACAAGTACTATCTTTGTTCTTTCAGTAATGGCATGTTCAAAATTAGGTTTTAAAATGGCAAATGTAATATTAAGGTTTTTATAATATCGAAATTGAAAATATACTAGTGCGAAAAGCAAAACAATCTCGAACAAAATACAGTAATAAGATTTTTGACACCCTATTTACTAGTTTCCTACAGATAAAAATTCTATTTACCATATTCTGCTTATATATAACTGCCTTGCTGGCTGATATAATGACGTTTACTGGTAAGGCCAAATTTATTTATAAATATGGATGGAAGCTCCGATAATGAACTATTTGGATTAAGAAACTTATTTATTCCCCTAGTGAAATTTTTAAGTGTGTTATTGAAATCAATATTGGTTTGCAAATACAACAACACATAACATCGTGAGTGCTATAGTGGTTTGTGCTGCAGCCCTTGACACTCTGGAATTACCCAAAATGCCCTACTACCAAATTCTTTTGGTTATTATATTTATTATATAATACTTTCGAAATGTAGCACTGCCCTGTTTGAATTAGAATAATTTGGATATGACAGATAATTCAGATAATATTTTTAAGGTTAAGGTTCTCAATTTTCTCATAAACGTGATGCGTGACGAGCACATATGATAGGAATTGCGCTGTATTCACACACTGAGAAATAACCCCCGGGGATGTACCGAAGTTTAAGGATACGCGGGGAAGAACCGCAGCCGAAGGAAACAGGGAAAGTCCCAAAAATTAGCTGATATAAGCCCTCGAGGAAGAAAACAGGGTAACCCCCTGGCCGAGATTAGTGCAGACACAGCTGCCAGGCACCCCCGAGACGCTTTCCGCACCCCTCCCTCCTCCCTAGTTGGAGCGCACGAGGCGCTGAGGAGACACTAAATCCTATACAAAAAACATGCGAGTTACACCAGGGAAGTCCCTGTTTCTGTCGACACAATGTGCTGACCGCCAATTTGAGTATATCCGGAGATGGGTTAAATTCGGGGGCAGCCAAGGTTCATGGTCATTCAGTCGCGAGCAGTCAGTCAGTGATCGTGGGGTAGTTGTCATCGGCAGTCGTGAACGAGACAGAGAAGGCAGTTAGGAGAGAGGCAGTCGCATCAATGGGCCGGANATATCCGGAGATGGGTTAAATTCGGGGGCAGCCAAGGTTCGTGGTCATTCAGTCGCGAGCAGTCAGTCAGTGATCGTGGGGTAGTTGTCATCGGCAGTCGTGAACGAGACAGAGAAGGCAGTTAGGAGAGAGGCAGTCGCATCAATGGGCCGGAGTTCGGGACCAGCCCCAGGCAGTAATGTACAATCAGTTGTTCGCAGTCAGTTTTTTAGCCGAGACGGGACTTGTTCGGCGGTACAGCCGCGAGACGAGATAGATGAAGCCAAAACGGGAGTAAACAGTCGTGTGACGAGAACAGTGCCGAGAATATGCGTAAATTCCCGGAAACGAGTGGTAGGCCCAATCCGAGTGCCGCCATTCCCCGAGAAGGCGAGTCGTGAGCCGAAACTTCATGTGTAAATTCCCGAGACAAACCCAGTAAAAGTACCGAGAACTTATGAGTTCATTTCCGAAACGTAGTGGCAGTTTCCGCGGTTAGGAATGCAGACAGAAACGCGATGTCCGGAAGAAGGATGCGGAGGAAGCATTCTCCAACCAGGAACGCCAGCCGGGATCGCAAGGAAAGTGCAAGTCACGGGAGAACCCTAATCCCGGGCTTCAGAAAGAGACCTTCAAAACCGCAGGGAAAAGCCAACTTAGTACAGCACGTCAACGAGAGCCAGTCCGAGGGCCTGAACCAGGACCACCCAACTCACCATGCCTCAGCTACCAACGAAGACCACTCACCAAAAGCCACAGTCACAGATAAGTAGAGAAACGTCTCCCTTCAACAACCTTCCCCGATGCATAGTATTCAGCCCACTAGCCCTCCAGACAAACTACTTTCAAGGGGCTCAGTCTCGCCAGTGTGTGTAATAACTATGGGACCTTCAGATCAATAAAATCCTGGTGTGTTAAATAACGGAGCTTACGAGTATTTGTTTACCCCTAACGCAACAACCTCAGGTTACATTAGTCTGCACCAATAAAATTTAACTATACGAACTACTGGCCACCCCCTGTATAAATCAGGTGACCGAGTAGCGACAAACGTTAACACATAATTTTGTTTGTATCTATATAGTGTGCTTTCTGAAGAAAAAAAATCTCTACATAATAGTACATGCAGCTACCATAACTTAAAACAATTGTATACAATTGTAAACTTTCATTTTTCTAAACTAAATATTGAAGAACACCACGACCACCACCACACACCATAAAATTTTCAAAGCGAACCAGTTTCCTTGGTTAAACAAAATCTTACAAAATGTATAATCCATTGAAATTTATTAATTCATATTCAGAATTATGGACGCCTGCAGATTTAACCTATATTTTCGTTGTCAACGTCATCATATAACCAACTTATATCTTCTGCTAATATCTCAAATGTTGTAAATACAGAACATTGCTTGACGTCTGCCATGAATGGTCACAATATTTGTTTTAAATTATCTGATCAGCCCAGTAATCTCCTACTATTCTCTTGTTTAGGATAACTCTTGTTTATATGCTTGGGTCCTTGCTTCACTATATAACACTCAACAAATAATAACTAATATGCGATGTAGAAGTGTCTTTTATTTCCGGTTATTTTTAAATAATTGAAAACTCTTAAATAATAATAAAATTAATCGTTGTTGTTTTTCTTTTGGATAAAACATACACAGAGATGTTAATTCGCGATGTATGAAAAGTAAGTCAAAGAGTAAAAATTTTTAGTTGTAGTCTTGTCAATTGAAGCCGCCACACACTCCCTTCCCAATGACAACGTAGAGGAATTTGTGAGGAAATGTCATTCCCCTTCCAGATCTCGTTGTTCTCGTAGGGTGATGTGTATCTTGCTCTGGTGTACTAGGAAGTGGTCCATGTTCTTGTATCCTTTTAGTGTTGGTTTTAGTTTGTGGAAGATGGTGATATATTAAGATGAATGCTGGTTTTAATCTGTCCACAGAAATGGTTCATTTGCCTGAAGGAGTGTCAATATCAAAGTATTTTGTAATGTGTGAGATGACTCGGTATTGGCCATCATAATCTGATTGCAGTGTTCTTCGAATAGCATCATGGCAAATTAAAATATAATCACTTTTCATTAGTTACTAATGGATGAAAACTGTTTTTGTATAGTGACGTTTTGTTGGAATGGGTTTTAAAATTTTAATTGGTTCTCTTGAATAATTATGCCGAGATGTCTTGTGAGTTAGGAGGTTCCTCAGAAAAATTTGCAGGAAGCTTGATTGATGTATTGATGTACCATAAGTCATTTCCGCAGCGGTTATACGGTTGTCAGGTATTATATACGATCTCAAACCCAAAAGTACTAATGGATGTCTTGTAACACAGTCATTCGTACGGTGAGCTTTCAGGGACGATTTCAGTTGCCTGTGCCATCGTTCAATGATTCCATTTGCTGCTGGATAATATTCTGTGGTTTTGATGTGTCTAGTACCAAGAGTTTGAGACAGGCATCGGTAAAGTTCACACTCGATCTATCTTCCGCGATCCGTGGTGATAGCCTTTGGCACACCAGAAAGAGCTATCCAAATCAATAAAATTGCAGATGCTATGGTTATTGCAGTAAAATCTGTTATTGTAACTGCTTCTGGCCACCGAGAGAACCGGACAATCATGGTGACAAGATAATAATATCCTTGTGACCGTGGGAGTAGTCTAACAATATCAATATTCACGTGACTGAATATTTCTGTGACTGCTTGATACTGGCCTATAGCACTGTTTGTATGTCACCAGATTTTCTATCGTTGACATGGCATACATGAAGATGCCCGCAATTTGATGTTCTTTGTCATCGAAGGCCACACATATCGACGGTTAGTGAGGTCTATTGATCCTTGGACTCTTGGATGTGACAGGTAGTGGAGACACCCAAATATGCTCCGACGAAATCTCGGAGGAATATACTGCCTAAACCTGCCAGTTGAATTGTCATAGATTAGTTTAAGATTATTATGTGGAGTAAGAGTTTCAAATTTTAGTGAACAGTTACTTGATTGACGTAAATGATTTAACTCTTAGTCTAGTTTCTGTGCATTAGCGATTTCTTCCATAGTTAAACTGAAAGGAACACTAATTGGGTAGATCGGTGAGAAAGCAACAGCTGCTTTATTATTCCGTCCTACATACCTTATATCGGTGGTAAATTGTCCAATGAAGTTCATGTTGCGTAGTTGTCATTGTGTAGCTTTCTCAGGGCGTTGTTCATACAAAAGGCCTTGTGACGACTTAATAAAATAATAAATTGAAAAACAGAGAATTCAGTTAACCAGCACTTAAAATTTAATAAATATTAATCTGAACAAAACCAGACGTTGTGAAAGCGTCTGTAACTCTATATGAATAAAAACAAACAAAAGCAAACTGCTATAAATAGAAGGTCCACATATTCAAAATAAATACTCTTAAGTCGATTGTGACACATCGAACTACTTTTCCTATCTATATGGGTTCCAAATTCACTGAGCGCATTTCACTAAGTGTGTCTTAAACCATACGCGAGTAGGAGTGAAAAGTTTCTCTGAGGTTGATCTCAAAATCTCTCAATTAACCCTGAACAGATTTTAGTAGCGATTATCATAATTCGTTACTCTTCCAGGAAACTGGAAATTATCGTATGAGTGATTTGACATAAAGTATTATTTGTCATTAGTTGATGAATATTTAGTTTTTCAGAGTATTATACATACGCAAGTAAAGTAAGACGGCATAGAAAAATGTATAACCAGTAATTCAGACCCCTAAATAAAATTAAGTAATTGTTTATTTTCCATTCCAATACTTTACTGATACAAGAACTCACATCAGGCCTTTACTTTCATAACTTTTTTTTTTGTATTTTCTGTGAAAAAATTTTTTTTGTGCCAGGTGACATATTTGTTTATATACAAATAATTATTTTCTTTGAATTGTTGCCAAACATTAATAGTTGTATTTAATTTATTACAAGATTCTTAAGGACGCCCCAATTCAGAATAACTGTAATTCGTTAGGACCATATTTCATTTTCCAGAATTTTTAATTTCTCATTATTAAAATTCTTTTCTAACTTCTCAAATCTAAATAGGACTTGTTGCTGAATTTAATGGCCCTGTATTGCTAGGAAGCTGCACCTTTTTTTAGCATGGAGTAGCACTAGATTATTTATTAATTTATTAATAAGTATATATAGTTTATCTGATTGATGCTTACAAATTACTGACTTCCCAGAGGCTTTTGTTCTCACTAAGGATTTAGTACAGATCGCAGCCGCATATCGGTAAGAAGCTCCGAGCAGGCTAGATTTTTGTTATGGCTGCGCTATCGTAAAGATTGGTATAGGCGTACTAAGAGGTGCGGGAGTTTTATGTGAAGGCCGTTATAGAGAGACTATTCGCCCTCCTTAAATTCCGAGTGTATTTTATGTTTCGTGACAAGATAATAATGACAACTTAATTAAAATACCAAATTATTAAAAAAAATAATATTCATCGTGTATTTTTTGTTTTAATATAAAAAATATTAAAATTAAAATTAATGTTTGTCACAAACATTAAAGTCATTTGAACACAAAGTTTAGTTTCTGCCAAAGTGATTCTTGAACTCACATGAGTGGCGTATTGCAATACCTTTGTTATGCAACTCTTGGTTAACCTGCGGCAATTGTCTGACTTTCAGTTATTTTAAAGTCAAATTGTATCAAATAAAAAAAAAAACTGTTAAATGGCTTAAGATTTTTTTTCTAATAACATTTTTGTATGGCATACCAGATAACATAAAAAATTATTTCGAGCTCTATCCTAACATATAAATTTTCTTCAGATTCAGATATTGGTAAGAAATTATTTATAGGCCTAAATGTAAATTTCTTATTGCTTGTTTTCTTCATGTTTGAAAATTCGCTTTTCTTCAATGTCATACTTTTTTCCGGTTATTATTACATACATTGCTGGACATACAAACAACTACACCCTCTTTTCTTTTGCGAAACTTGATGAAACTCTTACAGGCTGATAGTTGGTTGTACAAATCAGTAGCGATTTGTCTTTCACGCATAGAGGGCGCGCTGTGTAAGTCCACAACATGCTTCCAATGTAGGGCAGAGCCTCCCTCTCGCGGCTAAACAGTCAGCGATGCGACGAGGCACCCCATCATACAGGTGGCAGATAGCGTCCTGAGGCACATACCACCAAGCTTGCTGTAACTGTACACTTAGATCAGCCAGTTTCTGGGCAGTTTGTCGATGGTGGTGCAAACGTTTCCCCATCATACCCCATAGGGGACAAACCTGGCGATCCCAAGGAATGGTGTTCACATCTTGTAGAGCCTGTTGGGTTTATGCGAGCTGTATGGTAACGAGTGCTGTCTTGCTGCATGATAGCGTTGTGCATGCTCCACAAAAAAATGGTAGAAAATGGGGTCGCAGAACTTCATTGACATATCGCTGAGCTGTCTCCGTACTTTCAACAACCACGAGACGACGTCAGGAGTCATGACTGATGGCACCCCATACTATAACATCTGGTGTCCGGGACGTTTGGCGTTCACGAATCCGTGCCGGATCATTGCGTTGCCCACTGCGGCGCCAAATCAAGCTGCGACCATCATCCGAATTAAGACTGAAGCGGGACTCATCGGAGAACACAATGCGTCGCCATTCATCTGTCCAATGTTGACGTTCCTGGTACCATTGACGGCGTGCCGCACGATACCGAGGGGTCAAAGGTAAACAGCGCAGTGGACGCCGTGCCTGTAGGCCAGCCTCATCAAAACGGCGACGGATGGTTCTTGTCGAGACTGACAAATGCAGCGAAGGCGACAGAAACTGCAGGATCTCTCTGGGTGTGGTACCACGTTCTACTTCTGTACGTCGGCGGATACGACGATGTTCTCTGTCTGTGGTACGTCTGGCAGGAAAAGTAGCTACTCTACGTGACGTGAGGCCTGTGCACATTCACTCCTGTACTCGTCGTGTTACAGTGTGGACTGTACTGTCGAGATGAATGGCTGTACGACGATCCGACCATCCGGCTTCGTACAGTCTAACCATAACGACTCGTTCATATGTCCGTGGGTGCAGGTGATATTCTTCGCAAGCAAGGCACCGTGGCATGCTGATATACCCTATAACTCGTAGATTCGTTCCTTCCCAGCCTATTTAATGGTCTTTTTAAACACTGGGTACTGGCTACAAGCGTCCCTTATATGAATTGTTGCAGTGACTGTTTCAGCGACACGTCCCTTTAATCCTTTGCGGTGCGCAGGGGAGGCGGAAACTGTGGTCCAGGAGGGTCATTTGGCGCCTTTATAACATGATGTAAGATTCTCAGAAGAAATAATAGACCTGCACTAAAACAACGACGTTATTTTTGTTAGTTAACTCGTAAAGACCAATTCCAGTATTATTTTCTAATTAGATTTATTTAATTTTTTATGCAAATAACTGAGTTGAACCGAATGACTAGAAATTTTTTGAACCAATATTTGTCTATTAAATATATAAGATATGACATTAAAATAAAAAATAAATATTTATGTACTTTGTAAGTTTTTAGTATATTAAACACGTAAGTGAGAATTTTTCTGTAATATTTTAATATTTGCTGACGTTAATTTTAATTTCGGGGAAATGTTAAATACGCCAAAATTCTCTTTAATTAGAATTCTTATATCTTGACCCCCTAATGACCCAACGCCCCTGACAATGTGCAATTGGTCATGTTTGTTGGTCTTTATTTTAGTGCAAATGGAGGAAACTTTATGTGAGTGGGGATTTACGTGTCAAGCAGTGTATCACAATTAAAGATGATTAAATGTGCTGAAAATAGAGAAAATAATTTATTGACGAAGGAAGATGTCCTGAAATGCTTGTTTGATTGACTTGTTTCGAGTGTTTCGGCGAGAAGGAGCCGCAGCGGCCTTCAGACCGGGATCACGCCATTCAGGCCAGTCTCTACCGGGAGCGTGAGTTCAGCGTTCAGCAAGTTTAATAAATTCTCCTTCTTCTGAATGATCTATTTTTGAACAATTCTATGTAAGAAACATTTGTCTATTTGGATGTCAAGTTTATTATATTTCCGAACTGTGAGAGATCGAGAATACGCTTATAGTTTTGTCGTACTACGAGCAAGTGTATAGCCAAGGCACAATTTTATCGCGATTGCTGAACAAATTTGAATTTTATCTGCAAATTTGAATTTTATCAGATTTACCTAAACACTTTTATTATATGTTTGTTAACTACATAATTTAAATAAATGTTGATTAGGGCAGTTAAATTTCACCCTGGCAACTAATTATGACTGTTTTAGACTTCCTGTTTCGTACAATAGAAATCATTTCTACACAATAATAACATAATTTCTCGTTTTGTTAAATAACGCCATGAAAATTAGTAACATTCCTTTCTATTGTAATATTCTGTTTTGAAAGCTATCCTAGAAGGCCTTCATGTTGACCTCAGATAGAAATAACGGATTATAACTTTCAAGATAAGCTTTAATGTGTGTTTTTTGTAAAAACATTTTACTTTTGGCTGTTATATATGTGTTTTTTTATATTTGCCAAGTCCTCGTAGTTCATCTGAATCATGAACACGCAATAAACAATCTCTCACGCACACTATTATTAAATTCACCAATATATATATATGTTTTATTGTTAACTCGATTTAACCACACTTTAATTTACATCGCAACTTACCATTCAACATTTTGATACTTTTTCCTTATTTAGTTCTATTCTGAGGATAGGATCACACTTAATATACGTAAAATTAAATCGCCCGTTTCCTTGCGATTTCGTTGAAAACGTTTACATATATTATTTTATCGTAAAGAGTATTTTGCCTGGTATTAAGACGAATGCTTGAATTTTCACTAATTCACTAGAAAAGTGATGGCATGTTTTAAAAATAATCCTTTTAGAAGTACTGCGCTACGAATATTATTGAAACCAATAGTTGGTAACCTGATCCGTTGAGCTTGTAACTTGTCGCATAGAATATGACAAATTAAATAGTGATGAAAGAAAAAAGACAATGAAAAATATTTTTAGTATAGTAGCACAGAAATGGAAAAAAAAANGCTTGTAACTTGTCGCATAGAATATGACAAATTAAATAGTGATGAAAGAAAAAAGACAATGAAAAATATTTTTAGTACAGTAGCACAGAAATGGAAAAAAATTACATTATATTTTAGCGACTTTTTAAAAATGTAAACGTTGAAATATTTAAAACCCTCCAGTGCTCTAGTTATATAATATATATATTTTAAAATAAGTAATTATTCGGATTTTCAAGAAATTTTACAACGCGAGTTTTTCAATTTTGCTTCATTTATAGAAAACAGATTCAAAATATTAAAACACAAAATTCAGTAAAAACATGTAATTTTTGTTTTGTTTTAAATAGTCAATATCCCTCAATTTACGCCAGAAAAAGAGGAAAATCAATTGATTACTAATTTTCAAATAAATTTAATTTCTCTAAAAATTATTTGCTATACACATCATAAGCAATTTAAAACTAAGCCGTTTTATACATATCTAGCAATATTAATATTTTTTCAAATGNAGTAAAAACATGTAATTTTTGTTTTGTTTTAAATAGTCAATATCCCTCAATTTACGCCAGAAAAAGAGGAAAATCAACTGATTACTGATTTTCAAATAAATTTAATTTCTCTAAAGATTATTTGCTGTACACATCATAAGCAATTTAAAACTAAGCCGTTTTATACATATCTAGCAATATTAATATTTTTTAAAATTNAATTTAAAACTAAGCCGTTTTATACATATCTAGCAATATTAATATTTTTTCAAATGTTTTAAAATATCTGACACGGCATACCAACGAGTATTCTCGTGCACGTCCAAAGTATTTATTTTTAAATGTCATTGGTGTAGCTTATTTAAGAAGAGGGCATGCGCGAACACAAATAATTATCACTTAAACTTTTCTCTTTACGTTGATCGTAACGAACTTCGCACTCTCCGCCTTCCTCTGAACCCTCCAACGTTGCGGGGATCCAGTAGTTTAACAACAAACTTACCATAAGTGCCTTTTATCTGCAATCTGCCTAGTAAACTCTGAACTACACTCCACAACTTGCTAGCTTAGAGGATAGAAAGCTAAAAANAGAGGATAGAAAGCTTCTCAGGTTCTGATATACGAGATTTGAAAATAACCAAGCACCAAAATAAACGAACCACAGTACGTTCACAAACTGTATATCTCGCTTTATTCAAACCAATAAATAAAATATTAAAACTGTTCAGTATTACTTACGACGTATAATTTGTAACCGCCGTTCAGCCGATACACTACATTCATACAAACATACCGAGCAGGAAATTATTAATCACTAAAACATGATTAACATGCATTAACAACAATTAAGCTTACACAAAAAGCACTAAGTTTTTAAATAATTTAGTTGATAAATACATGTACGATTAAACTAAGTTCCGTATGTGTTGTACGTCTTTGATAATTAAATTTTATGATACGAAAACTCTGGAGACTTACGAAACACGTATTTTACGTGGGCACAAAATATACCATTTCAAAACAACCTTTTTAAGCATGACCTTTAAACATTTACGCTTAAAAGGTCACGCGCATTCTTTAAAAACATTTATAAAAACCTATCCCTGAATACAAAAAAAGCTCCGTGATATAGCCACGTGAACTTAAATAAAACCGTTTTTAAACACAGGTTGACACAGCCAGTGACCTGCGATATCACTACAGGCCCAAGGCGCTGGCATACACACGCACGCGACTAGATAAAAATTTTCTTTTTTGCCAAATTTACAAACGACATAACATTTTAAGTATTTACAACGCCAGTGGACAATGTGCAGTCTTTACACTAATATTTTTGAGAACTGTTACACCGTTTCCATTTAAACCCCATTAATTTCAGTATCCGCCTGAGCGTATGGAAACCCCAATGAAAATATTTTTTTTCTATCTAAGCAACGAGAAGCTTAGGACATGTTGGTACTTGGTTATGTAATAAGTAAAAATCATGAATTACGTCTCTGATTACTTTCCTATCAAATGAGTGCACATTTTTTTTTCATGTGAACGCTTTCAGTGTTTGCCTGGTGTCGACAGAGAACTGTTACAAGCATCGGTACCTTCTTTGCGAATTCTGGAAACAATTATCATAAACATTCCAGTGTATTATGATGCACGTACATTGGATTGAGATAATAAATGCTTCATTTGACCTTCAGTAGCTTCTTCGTCACGTTTATTTATCACATGTCTGATCACCTCCCTCGCTTCGCTGTGTATAGTTTTCCCTTTCTTCCTAGATTATGCCATAGTATACCGTCCTGATACGCAAGCAACCGACACTAACTCGTGACTGACTTCCAGAGAGCTGTTTCTTTTGGCATGACTAGTCACGAGGATGACCCGCTACTCTGACAGCGGGCTGTAAAATACGGGTAGTGGCAAGAAAGGGTTTGCGGCCCAGACCACCACCCCACCACGTAGCCTTGCCATCTCGTCAGCTCCCTACTATAACTCATGACCTTACTTAAACTAACACTCATACCTTACCTAGGGTTCGAACCCTGAAACTCCCGCACTGCATACCGGCGGCGCACCAACCGACTGCGCCACGGGAGGTGGGCTTTTCATGTGGGATGTCGAGCCTATTTCAACCTAACTTGTCGGTGAAATAATGTCAGCCAGTAAGATAAAACAAAAAAGAATCATCCCCTGTATTAATTTTCTATTCCTACCAACTTCCGTCAGGTATGTTTAGTGTGTTCGTACCGAACGATGCAACGGAAGTTATGTTTTAATTTGGATTGTGCGTTTCTACATACTAAACCAATTAACCATCTTAAAAACCTCCGATTAAAGAAAATCGGTGGGTGCAAATTGCCTGCCATTTAGGTGAGATATGAAGTTATTACTGCCAAGTAAATGCCAATGTTTTATATATTGAAACAAATGATCATACGTAAATTTAATTTATGTTTAGATTCACAAACAATACACGAGCTTTTCCCAGATCCAAAAATACAGCACATTTGGCAGTAATACATAACGGGTTACAAAAAAAAAAAAAACAATGTGTACTACGCCATGATTTCATAAAATTTTTTGGCGTATAGTTAAGGCAGTGTTATCATAACGAGTCTCATATGAACTCAGTGTAAATCGGCCTTTAGCGACAGCTTTCATCATTTTGACCCTTCCTGAGTACGGGAAAGATGTCCATAACCGTGGTGTAGGCAGACATTTTTTTTTGACCCGTGTTGCAGATGGAATGTTGAAGAGGACATTAATAAAGATGCGCCTATAAATATTTTTGAGCTGAAGAACAAAAATAGATGTAGTTATTTGTACTTTTTATTTTACTATTTTTACTCTCTTTTTATACCTTCTTATTTATGAACCTAATTTCACATTTTATTTATAACTAATGATATATTAAAATATATCATAATTCTCTTTCAGTGCACAAGAATAAAAATTAAAAAGAAATATTTGAAAAAAAGTATTAATCCCTGGAAGGTAGAGTTTCACGAAAAGTTTGGACATCACTTACTACCAAGTCAGATTACAGTATACGCAATTCAAAAATTGAATTTCCTAATATAAACAGGCGCCCAGTTTTATATCGTATACCAGGCCCGTGCTGTCTCGCAGTTCATCACGGCCTGACTCGGCGGAAAAAGAGAAAAAACCGGATTTCAGAAAGTACTAAATGTTTCAACAAAGTAGGGGTCGTTTACGTGAGCCACCGCTTTGCGAACTAAGTGAGCCTGTGGTATCCAGTATATGCGGGANAAACAAAGTAGGGGTCGTTTACGTGAGCCACCGCTTTGCGAACTAAGTGAGCCTGTGGTATCCAGTATATGCGGGAGAGATAAAAGGCATTATTAGCTCGTTCGTATCGGTTCGCACTTGTCACGTGTGCTGCTCCTCCATTCACCCCCCCCCCTCCCTCCGCCCAAACTTTTCACGTAATTAGCTCTAACCGGATATGCGGTGGGCGAAATGGGGGTGGTTTTTCAACC
Source organism: Clitarchus hookeri (assembly GCA_002778355.1). NCBI lineage: Eukaryota > Metazoa > Arthropoda > Insecta > Phasmatodea > Phasmatidae > Clitarchus > Clitarchus hookeri. The sequence goes on along the minus strand of NQII01001191.1, from coordinate 245,518 downwards.
CCCGTCGCTGACTTGGGTAGGTGGAGGGAGGCAATAATGCGCCCGTGTTCCCATTTGTAAATGCCCAGGCATGCTGNCCCGTCGCTGACTTGGGTAGGTGGAGGGAGGCAATAATGCGCCCGTGTTCCCATTTGTAAATGCCCAGGCATGCTGGGGTGGAGACGAAAAAGGATTTCTGAAGGTTAATCTAGCAGTTTCCACTCGGGATGATGAGTAAAAAAAATTACAGTGGGCGGTTTAGGGTAGGGGATGTCGAACCACTTCATCCCCCGAGTGAACTAGCGCGGAGAAAGAGGAGAGNTACAGTGGGCGGTTTAGGGTAGGGGATGTCGAACCACTTCATCCCCCGAGTGAACTAGCGCGGAGAAAGAGGAGAGGGAATGGGTGAAAGAGGGAGAGAAAAATGTGTTGTTGTGGACTAGGCCTGGCGCACGTGAAAAAAACTGGGACAGATGGGGGAAATGGTTGGAAAAAAAAGGAAGGGGTGAGAGGGGTTTGGAAGGGTTTGTTCAGGAGAGTTCGAATAAAGCAGGTTACGTCATTGGTAATTAATACTTGCCTGCCGCACGCGGCCATTTTGTTGGCTCGGGTACTAATTAGCGAGCCAATGGCCGCACTGGGGGGACCGCAGAAAGAGAAGGTAGAGGAGGGAGATAGATTTGTTCAGTGAGTTGTAACCCATTGTGCCTCTCTCACGAAACCCATCAGCACCCCCTGCTAACGAGCACAAACACGCGCAAACATTCTATAGCTTGGGACAATGCTGAAGGTACACCAACACGGGGAACGATATGACAAGAAAAACATGGCAGTATCCCCTCCCCCCTCCCCTTGTCGGGTTCGGTGGAGAGAGGACTACATAATAAAATAAAAAGAGACTACAAATCCGATACACGTTTGTCCGTTTCCTTCTGGAAATGAATGTTTATTAACGGAATAAATGTACCTGTCGTTTGTTATTCAGATCCGAATTTCCGGGACGTGTTTGTACGTCAGCGGGAAAGAAAAAAAAAGATTTGCGCAGTGATCTAAATTTACGTTTTTTTTATATTACGCTAGTTTTCTTCGTAAGTAACAAAGCGTATTTTATTTTGTTGTTAGGGTTATAAAATAACTGAGTGCATGCACTGGCATTCGCTTGCAAAGAAATGTTTTGTGTAACACAAATCGACGCATCTGAAATACGATTGACGTGTGGAGTTGCGCATGATCGTAAATTTTATTTCAGATCCGATATGTACACTGGAAGCAGAACTGTAGAATACATATTTGCAGTTGTAGGTACTGAGGCTTTACCTTCCTTTACTGCGTTTCGGCAAAGCACCAATGGCGTGCTTCTTTCTCCGGTACTTCTGAGAGAATCCAGTGGATAGCAATTAGCACGCAGTCTAAGCTTTGGCGAAGATATTAATTTATTCTGTATAGGCTATTCACGGTAAACTGAGCACTTTTGGAAGATATACTTAACATCTACTTGCATGCACATTGTGTATTCTTCCATCACACATGTGTACAATTAACATTTCCATGGGCCTGGCCAATTTATTCATGCATCGGTCAACCGAAACTGTGAAAAGTAAATTTTAACGAATTTTCTTATTTTTACACACACACGCACACACACTCACACACATACTTATATATAATGTGCATTAAAAATACAGAAAGTAAAATAAATAATTTAAGTATCCTGGAATGTTATCATAGTACTTTTAATTCAAGGTTAAGACATGGAACTGCTTTCCCTATATTACTGTTATTGCATACACCACAGTACATCTCTCCATTAGTTCATCATCTCTACTGACATTCGTGATGTAAATCGATTCTCTTCACCTTATCTTTCGAAGGATTTTTGTTCGATATATAGGTAGATTTCTATTAAAGAAATAATTGAAGGACACCTTATCACACAATTATTCACTATCCAAAGATAAACACAAAATTTGGGCGAAGCGGAGTGAGGTGGCGCAGTGGTAACTCACTAGACTCGCATTCGGGAGGACACGGGTTTGATTCCCGGTCAGGTCATCCTGATTTCTGCTTCCCACAGTTTTCCCAAAATCGCTCCAGGCGAGTGTTGGAATGGGTCCTTAACAAAGACCATGGCCGATTCCTTCCCATTCCTTTCCTAATCCCTCTTCCCTGAGTAACTTTCTCCGTCTGGAATGTATTCGCTTTCGACTAGATATTAAGCCCAACTACCTACTATTTGGCATGAAGGCATGAGTATTACTTATTTACCACTTAATTATACAACCTTATTTTCTGCGGTTCAAGTGTGATAGCCGTGCATGGATTCTATGTTCCACGGCGAATGTAAAATAATTAACCTGAAAATGCTGAACCTCGCCTTAGCTGTGCGGAGTATAGCGTTATGACCAAATAATGTGCTGAGCTGTACGTTAGTGGTATAATATAACATAACACTAAAGTTTCCAAAGATTAAAAACAGGTTGTTTGGCAATCAGATTATGGAATACTTGGGAATATTTATTAACTGCGCAAACAATTAAAACCAACCACATGTTAGTGCTGCTGTTAAAAACAATGTACAGTAAAAGCAAACCTACTTGATTCTTCATGTATTTGTCCACTCATACATGGATTGCGCTGTGGGTTTGCGGTTAACCGTGATGAACTACTCCACTGGCAATTTACGCTGGTTGTTTCTCATCAGGATGTACAAACGTGGCATGGGCGTAGATAGGCGGTCAAAAGGCGAGAGTACTTGGTGCATAACTTACGTATATTTATAGTCAGTTATCTTCCGAATCAGCGGTACAGAACTTCACGAAAGTTTCGTAAATCCCCTGTCACGCTCTAAAATTTTAGCCTTTGAATATATTTAGCAATAAAATGATACACGACCATTAGATTTTTCCATTCAGCATATTGGATCAAATAATGTTGAATGTATTTTAAAATGTGTGACATTGTAAAATTTTTTTACTGCGGGGATCAAGTCTGAATTTGTATTAAAAACTATTTTCAATATTTTCAAAGTAAGATACCGCCGTTGTGTTTCTGTGCAAACCAGTACAGGAAGAAGTGTAACGAATATTGGGATTTACTGTCACTGTTTACTCAATTTAAATCTTATCTGCCGTTGTGTTTCTGTGCAATCCAGTACAGGAAGAAATGTAACGAATGATGGGATTTACTTTCACTTGTTTATTTAATTTAAATCTTACTAACTGAAATTATTTCTTGCACAGTGAAATTTAATCTCTCTGAACTTTTAATATAATTGTGAATTGATCACTTCAAAAGGCATTCATCTTCATGACCATATTTCGTTTCCACCAATTGTTTACTATTTTAAAGTTTTGTAATATCGGAAACGACTATTTTTGCAATACAAGATACCATGTGAGATGCGATGTTTAGAAGAGCGTCTGTTGTAGCAGTTTTGGACGGGCGAAAATAGCCTTATAATCAGTAGCTCTAAAATCATGGAAAGTAACAATTAAGTTCAATCAAAATTTGCAGTGACCTTTAAATCACTAGCCCTAAAGTCATTATGCCTAAATTTGGTAGCCCTAAAATTATTAATCTTGATGTCACTAGATCTAAAGTCACTAGCCTTAAATTCACTAGCCATAAAGTCAGTAACCTCAGATTCACAATCCATAGCATCACAGTTCAATAAAAACTGGCACTATAGATTTCAAAAACTTTTAGTCCGAAATTAGTTTCCTTAAAGTTCATGGCCCTAAAATCAGTTCCACTAAAGTCAGCAGCCGTAAAGCCACTAGTTATTGAACTACTTGCCATAAAGTCAGTAAGACTAAATCAGAAAACCTTAAAGTCAATAGCCCTAAAATATTTTGAAAGATAGGAACCGTAGGACTTAAGACCGATATAGTCACAATTTCCACCTATACTGCTGTAGACGTGTCTTTGGAGCTCTCCAGAACAGCAGAACAATCAACATGTTCATGTTCTCCGCGTGTTCTGCCGTTGGCAAGCTACGATCCCTTCCCGACTCGTTCACCCGCATACACGCAGCAGTTTTCGTATACTGCTTAAGAAGCGAGTTGCCGCTGTGTCAAATAAACTGGACTGGAGAACGAAACACCGATGGAAATGCAACGGTTTGAAGCCAAGCATTGTCTAATNCTGGACTGGAGAACGAAACACCGATGGAAATGCAACGGTTTGAAGCCAAGCATTGTCTAATGAAAAAAAATATATAAAACACAATTTTTACAGCTCTGCCAGTGACTACTACTTCGCGTAACATGAGCTGTATTTTAAAACTTGCTATTAAATGTCGCCTTGCTGACACACGCGAATGTATGTTTATGCTGCGCGTTAATTATTCCTACAAATATGTTAACATCTAATAGAAAAACAGAGCTCTTATAAAATTCATCACGTTTATGAAAACTGTTTGTGACAGGCGTAAATGCGAGGCCATAATTGTATAATTACTATTTTATAAAAGTATGGTATTTCGGGTAATGTTAATTAGTTGTTTAGAATCATTCCTCAGAGAAGACTAAGTAATATTCATTTGGAAAAATAATTTGTGCCCACGGGAAGGATCACATACAGTGTAGGCGGGGCTTAGAGGGTCCGCCTCTTTGGTTGGCTCCGAGAGGATACCCTTCGGGGATCCTCGGGTCAACCCGAGCGGCGAGGAAGTAGCTGTGGTCGCAAAGACGAGGCAGAAATGAAATGGACGGGAGCTGGGGAGTATACGCTTTCGAAAGGCTTGTACATATTACTTTATTAAACTCGAGACATGATGTGATCAGGCCTTAGCTGAACGGCCTGCCTGATGACACCTTCAAACATTAAACCAGGAAACGAGCGTGATTGCANATCCGAATTTCCGGGACGTGTTTGTACGTCAGCGGGAAAGAAAAAAAAAGATTTGCGCAGTGATCTAAATTTACGTTTTTTTTATATTACGCTAGTTTTCTTCGTAAGTAACAAAGCGTATTTTATTTTGTTGTTAGGGTTATAAAATAACTGAGTGCATGCACTGGCATTCGCTTGCAAAGAAATGTTTTGTGTAACACAAATCGACGCATCTNGTTATAAAATAACTGAGTGCATGCACTGGCATTCGCTTGCAAAGAAATGTTTTGTGTAACACAAATCGACGCATCTGAAATACGATTGACGTGTGGAGTTGCGCATGATCGTAAATTTTATTTCAGATCCGATATGTACACTGGAAGCAGAACTGTAGAATACATATTTGCAGTTGTAGGTACTGAGGCTTTACCTTCCTTTACTGCGTTTCGGCAAAGCACCAATGGCGTGCTTCTTTCTCCGGTACTTCTGAGAGAANTGAGGCTTTACCTTCCTTTACTGCGTTTCGGCAAAGCACCAATGGCGTGCTTCTTTCTCCGGTACTTCTGAGAGAATCCAGTGGATAGCAATTAGCACGCAGTCTAAGCTTTGGCGAAGATATTAATTTATTCTGTATAGGCTATTCACGGTAAACTGAGCACTTTTGGAAGATATACTTAACATCTACTTGCATGCACATTGTGTATTCTTCCATCACACATGTGTACAATTAACATTTCCATGGGCCTGGCCAATTTATTCATGCATCGGTCAACCGAAACTGTGAAAAGTAAATTTTAACGAATTTTCTTATTTTTACACACACACGCACACACACTCACACACATACTTATATATAATGTGCATTAAAAATACAGAAAGTAAAATAAATAATTTAAGTATCCTGGAATGTTATCATAGTACTTTTAATTCAAGGTTAAGACATGGAACTGCTTTCCCTATATTACTGTTATTGCATACACCACAGTACATCTCTCCATTAGTTCATCATCTCTACTGACATTCGTGATGTAAATCGATTCTCTTCACCTTATCTTTCGAAGGATTTTTGTTCGATATATAGGTAGATTTCTATTAAAGAAATAATTGAAGGACACCTTATCACACAATTATTCACTATCCAAAGATAAACACAAAATTTGGGCGAAGCGGAGTGAGGTGGCGCAGTGGTAACTCACTAGACTCGCATTCGGGAGGACACGGGTTTGATTCCCGGTCAGGTCATCCTGATTTCTGCTTCCCACCGTTTTCCCAAAATCGCTCCAGGCGAGTGTTGGAATGGGTCCTTAACAAAGACCATGGCCGATTCCTTCCCATTCCTTTCCTAATCCCTCTTCCCTGAGTAACTTTCTCCGTCTNGTCCTTAACAAAGACCATGGCCGATTCCTTCCCATTCCTTTCCTAATCCCTCTTCCCTGAGTAACTTTCTCCGTCTCGAATGTATTCGCTTTCGACTAGATATTAAGCCCAACTACCTACTATTTGGCATGAAGGCATGTNCCGATTCCTTCCCATTCCTTTCCTAATCCCTCTTCCCTGAGTAACTTTCTCCGTCTCGAATGTATTCGCTTTCGACTAGATATTAAGCCCAACTACCTACTATTTGGCATGAAGGCATGTGTATTACTTATTTACCACTTAATTATACAACCTTATTTTCTGCGGTTCAAGTGTGATAGCCGTGCATGGATTCTATGTTCCACGGCGAATGTAAACTAATTAACCTGAAAATGCTGAACCTCGCCTTATCTGTGCGGAGTATAGCGTTATGACCAAATAATGCGCTGAGCTGTACGTTAGTGGTATAAGATAACATAACACTAAAGTTTCCAAAGATTAAAAAACAGGTTGTTTGGCAATCAGATTATGGAATACTTGGGAATAATTAATAACTTCGCAAACAATTAAAACCAACCACACGTTAGTGCTGCTGTTAAAAACAATGTACAGTAAAAGCAAACCTACTTGATTCTTCATGTATTTGGCCACTCATACATGGATTGCGCTGTGGGTTTGCGGTTTACCGTGATGAACTACTCCACTGGCGATTCACGCTGGTTGTTTCTCATCAGGATGTACAAACGTGGCACGGGCGTAGATAGGCGGTCGAAAGGCGAGAGTACTTGGTGCATAACTTACGTAACTTTATAGTCAGTTATCTTCCGAATCAGCGGTACAGATCTTCACGAAAGTTTCGTAAATTCCCTGTCACGCTCTAAAATTTTAGCCTTTGAATATATTTAGCAATAAAATGATACACGACCATCAGATTTTTTCCATTCAGCATATTGGATCAAATAATGTTGAATGTATTTTTAAAATGTGTGACATTGTAAAATTTTTTTTACTGCGGGGATCAAGTCTGAATTTGTATTAAAAACTATTTTCAATATTTTCAAAGTAAGATACCGCCGTTGTGTTTCTGTGCAAACCAGCACAGGAAGAAGTGTAACGAATGATGGGATTTACTTTCACTTGTTTATTTAATTTAAATCTTACTAACTGAAATTATTTCTTGCACAGTGAAATTTAATCTCTCTGAACTTTTAATATAATTGTGAATTGATCACTTCAAATGGCATTCATCTTCATGACCATATTTCGTTTCCACCAATTGTTTACTATTTTAAAGTTTTGTAATATCGGAAACGACTATTTTTGTTATAGAGGATACCATGTGAGATGCGATGTTTAGAAGGCCGTCTGTTGTAACAGTTTTGGACGGGCGGAAATAGCCTTATAATCAGTAGCTCTAAAATCATGGAAAGTAACAATTCCGTTCAATCAAAATTTGCAGTGGCCCTTAAATCACTAGCCCTAAAGTCATTATCCCTAAATTTGGTAGCCCTAAAATTAGTAATCTTGATGTCACTGNTTTGGTAGCCCTAAAATTATTAATCTTGATGTCACTAGATCTAAAGTCACTAGCCTTAAATTCACTAGCCATAAAGTCAGTAACCTCAGATTCACAATCCATAGCATCACAGTTCAATAAAAACTGGCACTATAGATTTCAAAAACTTTTAGTCCGAAATTAGTTTCCTTAAAGTTCATGGCCCTAAAATCAGTTCCACTAATGTCAGCAGCCGTAAAGCCACTAGTTATTGAACTACTTGCCGTAAAGTCAGTAAGGCTAAATCAGAAAACCTAAAAGTCAATAGCCCTAAAATATTTTGAAAGATAGAAACCGTAGGACTTAAGACCGATATAGTCACAATTTCCACCTATACTGCTGTAGACGTGTCTTTGCAGCTCTCCAGAACAGCAGAACAATCAACATGTTCATGTTCTCCGCGTGTTCTGCCGTTGGCAAGCTACGATCCCTTCCCGACTCGTTCACCCGCATACACGCAGCAGTTTTCGTATACTGCTTAAGAAGCGAGTTGCCACTGTGTCAAATAAACTGGACTGGAGAACGAAACACCGATGGAAATGCAACGGTTTGAAGCCAAGCATTGTCTAATGAAAAAAAATATATAGCACACAATTTTTACAGCTCTGCCAGTGACTACTATTTCGCGTAACATGAGCTGTATTTTAAAACTTGCTATTAAATNCACACAATTTTTACAGCTCTGCCAGTGACTACTATTTCGCGTAACATGAGCTGTATTTTAAAACTTGCTATTAAATGTCGCCTTGCTGACACACGCGAATGTATGTTTATGCTGCGCGTTAATTATTCCTACAAATATGTTAACATCTAATAGAAAAACAGAGCTCTTATAAAATTCATCACGTTTATGAAAACTGTTNTTATTCCTACAAATATGTTAACATCTAATAGAAAAACAGAGCTCTTATAAAATTCATCACGTTTATGAAAACTGTTCGTGACAGGCGTAAATGCGAGGCCATAATTGTATAATTACTATTTTATAAAAGTATGGTATTTCGGGTAATGTTAATTAGTTGTTTAGAATCATTCCTCAGAGAATACTAAGTAATATACATTTGGAAAATAAATATGTACCCACGGGAAGGATCACATACAGTGTAGGCGGGGCTTAGAGGGTCCGCCTCTTTGGTTGGCTCCGAGAGGATACCCTTCGGGGATCCTCGGGTCAACCCGAGCGGCGAGGAAGTAGCTGTGGTCGCAAATACGAGGCAGCAATGAAATGGACGGGAGCTGGGGAGTATACGCTTTCGAAAGGCTTGTACATATTACTTTATTAATCTCGGGACATGGTGTGATCAGGCCTTAGCTGAACGGCCTGCCTGATGACACCTTCAAACATTAAACCAGGAAACGAGCGTGATTGCAACACCACCGAGCAGGAAGAAGACAGTTGCAGAAATCCTCTCTACTGGCCAGTAAACGAGGCCGCAAAAAAAAAAACGCGCCCGATATAGTCCGGCATAACACCCAGAACAGCGTCTTTTGTCGTCAACCCGAGCAGAGAGCAGACCACGGAAGATGGGTGTGTCCGGCCGTCGTTAACCGTCTCGTAGAATCAGCCTCTGATAATATTAATAAGTTGATGACTTTACAGTTAGATTATAATAAAATGGCGTGAGGTAAATGTAATAAATAATGATCTGTGGTATTCAATTTAAAGCTCCCCTGATCAATAGTAACATAAATAGTAATTATATAATCCTAGTGTTAATAAACCTCATCTGATACTGGTGTGCTCTACCTAATCATGATTCATTATTGAGCTACGCTCCCAGCAACTTTCACGTACGAATGGCTTAAAAGATAGTTCGTAACAANGTTGTGCTCTATCTAATCATGATTCATTATTGAGCTACGCTCCCAGCAACTTTCACGTACGAATGGCTTAAAAGCTAGTTCATAACAACTCGCTCGAAGCCTGATTAACATTTTATACATCGAACGCTCAGTGTGGNAACTCGCTCGAAGCCTGATTAACATTTTATACATCGAACGCTCAGTGTGGCGAGCTTTCCAGAAGTAATTAAATGCTGGAGAAAATAATAAGGACACCTTCATGATAACTCTTTGCAGGCATTTGAAACGAGTTGTGGTGAATTATAATTATTGTAGTTTTTCTTGTTAGATTCCTCATCACTCTCCCTGAGTTAGANTTTGAAACGAGTTGTGGTGAATTATAATTATTGTAGTTTTTCTTGTTAGATTCCTCATCACTCTCCCTGAGTTAGAAGGTGCAGTATAATTCATCGAGATTTTATTGGAGTACTAAAATAATTTATGATGTAAGGCGCATTACTACAAGTTTGCTGTCTCGAGACAACCAATAGATGTAAGAGCATCCGTACGTTATNTTTATGATGTAAGGCGCATTACTACAAGTTTGCTGTCTCGAGACAACCAATAGATGTAAGAGCATCCGTACGTTATTGGTGCCGTTTTGAGGCCAGAAAACTACATTTAAAAACCATCGTCCATCGTTACAAGAAAGTAAAAAAAGATCTCCTGTTCTCTCAGAAAGTGTGTAGAGGAGAATACGCTCGACTCTTACTAAAAGAAGCAGTAATGTCTTGCATAGTTACTTACTGCTCTCATAACGGCGCCGCGAGCAAAATAAAACTATTAAAGAGCTACCTTCTGTCAGACTANGCATAGTTACTTACTGCTCTCATAACGGCGCCGCGAGCAAAATAAAACTATTAAAGAGCTACCTTCTGTCAGACTAGGAAACAACTCCGAAAAAAACCAAGTTATTCTATTTCCACCTCGTCGCTTTTACAGTATTCACAATAACCAACGGTGACAGCGAATCTCGGACAGAGCGAGAATTCTCCACGTCGGCTCCACGATTGGTCAGCCTCTCGTAGTATTTGTTTCTGACGACAGAGTGCGCCCCGTGCAGACGGCATCTACGACTGTTCATCAAAGAAAAGATTTTCTGCCGAAACCGTTTTAAGGTTAGGTTGGAAAAACAATTTACGAAATACGCGATTTAATACCACGCTTCGCAATTTGATGTACGACTACCAATCACGCACAATATACGTTTTAAAAACATCATAAACGTTAAAACTGATACAATTTAAACGTTAAACGAATTTAAATGTTAGCATTTTTTAAATACCCTTTTTAATAATATTTAAAACTGTCTATCGGCTTATTAAAACACCTAACTTCACGCAAAGTGTACAGAGGAAAAATTTATGTATGACTCACATATTTCGATACAAGTACATAAATTTAATTTTCGTAGTCTGCATATACTGATAATTGACGCCGATATTGGCATTAAACTAAAATACGCAGATTCCACGCGCTGAGAATTCAGCGCTGGTAAAATTTTTTGTCAAAACTCGTGCGTATGTTCAAGGACGAATTATGCTAATAAGTTCGCAGTTTCCTGTTCCTTCTGTCAATGCAATCGGCCTGCGTACAACATTAATGCCAGTGATGCCGAACTACTAGAACTTAAAAATGGAGAATTCATATTTTTTATAAGCGGTTTCTGTGTAAAATTGCATAGTCTTCTTACAGTGTAGCACATTTTTACTTGCACACTGCAGTTTAAGACGACCAATTTCTTGTTAAGAGCAGCGCGTTTACTGCAGACACTAGGTTGGAAAACCCTAGTAGTTCAAATAATAAAATGGTGGTATCAACAATAATTTTTTTACTTGTATATGATCGTTTAATAACGCAACATTCAAACAGATAAAGACATTTGTGCAATAATGTTTGATATTATGGAGCTGAACGCAATTTTCAAGGTAGGTCGTTTGGGATTCGTTATAGATCGTACGCCACTCATCGTACGTGTTTATACAAGGGTTATTCGGAAAGTAAGGTCCGATTTCTTATAAAACATAAACCGTCACAGATTTTTTCAAAAAAACGTTTTTTATTTAATTCCTTACATGTTTCTCTATTTTACTATATAGTTTCCATATTTGTTTAAACATTTGTCATAGCGTTCTACAAGCTTTTGTATGCCTAAGTCATAGACATCNTCCTCGTATCTTCAAGAAGTGAGGGATGTCTATCTTCCTGTTCCTCGCTTCCCCTGATCACCTCTCCTACCGGCTGGCGCCTGCTCGGCCTTAGACCTCTATTTCTATTCTCAGTTGTTATTATCATTAACCTATCCTTTTCCGACGAATGTAAGGCTTATTTTTCGACATCCTTCATCTATTAAGTGATACCAATTGGCAAGACTATCTAGAAATAACGGCACAAGTGAAAATCGCTCGGCGCCAAGTCTGAACTGTACGGTGGGAGGTCAATCTGTTACCATCCAAAATATCTAATCAGATTTTGGGTGTGAATGGCAGAATGGGGTCTGGCATTGTCATGCAGCAACAAAACTCGAGACGTCAGAAGGCCACGTCGCTTATTTCGTATTGCACGTCGAAGTTTCGTAAGGGTAGCGCAGTAAGCGGCTGCATTGATTGTTGTCCCTTGCTGCATAAACTCGACTAACACGACTCCATGTCCAAACCCAAAACACGGTTGCCATAACCTTGCGTGTTGAGATTGTCCGCTTGGCTATGACTTTGACTGGTGATGCTGGGTGATGCCATTCCATTGACTGGCGTTTAGACTATGGGGTCATGTGAGAAACCCACGTCTCGTCCCCTGTGACAATCTTCTCTAAAAATTGACCACCTCCCTTATAATATCGGTCCAAAAAATCAAGAGCACAAGCAATTCTTTTCATTTATTGTTCCTCAGTAAGCAGCCTGGGAACCCAACGTGCGCACAATTTGTGAAATTGCAGATTTTCAGAGACAATTTTGTGCAAAGTTGTTCTACCTACATTCGGAAATTCCAATGCTAAAGTTGAAATTGTGAATCGCCGGTCTTCACGAATCGTTTCGTCCACGGCTTTGACCAAATCTTCTGTGATCAGTGATGGTTGGCCTGATCGCGGTTCATCATGGACATTTTCCTGTCCGTCCTTGAAAGCTCTCACCCACTTACGCACTTTGCTGTCACTCATCGCATTGGGGCCATACACTTGACTTATCTGTCGATGAACTTCCACTGCTGAAACGTTCCTTGCTGTCAAAAACAGAATCACTGACCGTATTTCACAGTCGGTAGGCTGATCAATTGTTTTAAACATTTTGAACTGACACAGTAAACAGCACACTGCAACAACACCAATGCAAATTGCGTCGTTTGACCAGCAAGGCANTAAATTGTTTTAAACATTTTGAACTGACACAGTAAACAGCACACTGCAACAACACCAATGCAAATTGCGTCGTTTGACCAGCAAGGCATGCCGGGAGTCAGTGCGCATGTGCGTTACAATGTTCGCGCGACATTCGATTAGCTACGGCGATTTGGACCTTACTTTCCGAATAACCATCNGCGCATGTGCGTTACAATGTTCGCGCGACATTCGATTAGCTACGGCGATTTGGACCTTACTTTCCGAATAACCATCGTATGTTAGTAAGCACTTACCAAATTTTGTCGGTTTGATTAAGAAACATAATTTAGTAGTTTGATCTTTAAATGAACACTTATAACAACTGGCATAGCTATTTATTCAGCTATTTAGTGGATCATTCCGCTACATTAAGATATCTACTGTGGTATTCCCCGTGGATCCGTGGAGTGATCAANTCAGCTATTTAGTGGATCATTCCGCTACATTAAGATATCTACTGTGGTATTCCCCGTGGATCCGTGGAGTGATCAATCTAAATGCTCTTTTTATAAAAGACAAAAAGAAACCAATTCACGCGGGGAAAACTTAAAAAATTACGCTATCGTTAATATATTAAGACAAACTGTTCCCTTAGCTGTCAAAACTACTGTAAGTTCACTTAGTTTCNCAATTACGCTATCGTTAATATATTAAGACAAACTGTTCCCTTAGCTGTCAAAACTACTGTAAGTTCACTTAGTTTCTATTCCAAATATACTCAAATAAAGGGACAGAAATATTAATTTTCCGGAATGTTTATTTTGAAAATGCCTTTTAAACATTTAACCAGTCGTAAAACAGCTGTTACCCGTCGTGTGGTACAATATTTCATCCATAAATTTCCCACGTTTTTAGAATAAAATTCCGGCCAGAAAATGCTGATTAATTTTAATCCACCTGAAAATAAAAATTCAGCAGACGCTCTTGTATAACTTTTAATTTNCTGATTAATTTTAATCCACCTGAAAATAAAAATTCAGCAGACGCTCTTGTATAACTTTTAATTTCATAATCTACCATGAGGCCGAGATTCGTGTGAGGTGGAATTACAAAATATAATAAAATATTCGTACCCTCGTGTCAGAAAGAAACGACGNGAGGCCGAGATTCGTGTGAGGTGGAATTACAAAATATAATAAAATATTCGTACCCTCGTGTCAGAAAGAAACGACGAGAGTTATACATGGCTCCCTACTTCCCCTGAGGTATTCATTCTTTTTAAGATAATCATGGCGAGAAGAACGTAAACGGGCAGGAGAGAATAAATTCTCCTCCCCCTTGCGAAATAAATAGTGATAAATAAGTGTTGGGGTAACTTTTTATCTTCCCCCCCACCACGTGGTGTCACGGGCCGTGTATCTTCCAAATCACTCTGGACCGTATCGCAGATTGTTAAACCTCGNCGGCCTCTGGGTCCCCCACGTAGGGTGTATATGGGGTAGAGTGCTCTTACCAGTTGCGCAGTAATCATCTCTGTGTCCCACCGAATTTATTGTTTTTCTTCCTACGCAACCACCAAACCGACGTAGCTTGAACTGAGGTTGTTACCAATTTCTTTATTTAATTACAGTATTTGATATCCTAGTACATTACATTTAATCCCTTAAGGGTTCCACCTTCTTGGCGCTTGATTGCGTTGCATAGTGTTTCAAGTCCTCATTTTTTTTTTTTACGAAATTATAATAGAAAAGACATCATACCCAATACGAGGAAGGAATACGTAAATATAATTTTGTAGCCCTCCAATATAGTTCAAAACAGCTTTTTTTTCAGACTGCCGTATTTTAAAACATACTAGCTGGACACTAGCCAAACTACGATAGCATCATGTATTGAACTTTACCACATAATTTTCATCAATAATATGTAAGGGCCATCACTGGAACTGCCATAGGTAGACGCAGCACTACGAGAACACCGCACGTTCATAACTCTGCGCGTAGCGGNTGGACGCTAGCCAAACTACGATAGCATCATGTATTGAACTTTACCACATAATTTTCATCAATAATATGTAAGGGCCATCACTGGAAGTGCCATATGTAGACGCAGCACTACGGGAACACCGCACGTTCATAACTCTGCGCGTAGCGGCGATTGCGCCCTTGTAGCGCGTGCCAGTGCAACCCTTATAGCTCCCGCGTTTCTTGGCCAAAAGAGTAAAACGATGCAAGCAGGCGGGCCACTTAAGGCCGCCGTCTACCAAGCCTGCAGTCACGTACTTTAAATGAGGGTTCAATGTTAAAAAGCAAATGCTTCTCAATGAATCAAATTTTAAATATAACAATTTCGAATAAAAATAACTATGCGTGAGATTTCTTAACAAATATAAACACGTTTAGAAATATTGCAAATTCTTATGTTTAATATTCATTTTTAAAATTTTACATAAAAATTACCATTTCACAAAAATTAACAATATTTCAAAATTTTCTTGAAATGGCAGTATTCTCTGAGAACGTTGCGTTGAATATTTTTGGTTTGAAGCAGTTACATTTAGAAATTATGCGCTGGAAGAGAATTTTAAGACTGATTTCCTGTTTAAACTCCGTGTTTGCAGTCTTAATAGGAAACGTCCTACATGAGAGCGGGGCCGGCCCAGTGAAAGGATAGGGTTTTAGTGTTAAATGATTTTAGATTTGTCTCAGCTACGTTTCACAGTATCACATTCAAACAAAAATAACTTTTTTTTTTTCATATCGGCCCGGATAAGGTTTCTTCCACTCAGGTTGGGAACCTCAATGATTTTATTTTGACAATAAGAATTTTTCGCCACTAGGTAAGCGCTAGCGTCGCATGCGTACCGGATTTTCTATATTTTGTTCGTCATAAAACAAAATGAATTGCAATAATCATAAATCATAATAACTACGTACCTTACTACAATTTTCCTCTTTTATCATACGCGTCGCTTAAAACTTTTATTAAAAGTGAGTAGAACTAACATTAGCCCGGACAACACGTCTACAAATAGTAATTTTTTTTTCGTGAAATTTCTAATACCCTGAAAAATTGCGGGTAAATAAATTTATATAGATTCAACAAAAAAAAAATAGAAATACAAACACTTAATTTGCTCTTAGTTGCTCTCTTGTAGCATGATTATTCTCTCGAAAGGACACAATGGGGTTTTCTTTGAAAGAAATCCGGCGGAAGGGAGCGGAGACACTTCCAAAATCATCTAGCATGTAAAATTCTACCGTTTCGTCGGCCAGTCTTGCACTAGGAAGCGCCTTTAACACGCAGTGTACTGTAAAGAGGATGTTATTGGATTGAAAATTGCTTACGAATTTGTGGCCGCGGCGATGTATTGGTTATGCTACTCGCCTCCCACCTAGATGAACCAGGTTCGATACCCGATGGAGCCGCTCCCGGATTTTCGTATGTGGGAATCGTGATGGACGATGCCGCTGGCCGGCAGGTTTTATCGGGGATCTCCCGTGTCTCCCGCCCCCCTCATTTCGGCGCTGCACCATTCTCACCTCAATCACACTCATCGGCTATCAAGATCCCGATGTTAAGAGCCGCCCAAATCTTTTAATTCACTTACTTACGAATTTATAAAATTACCTTACAGTTTGTAGGCAATTAAGAGTTTCGGCACAGTTAATAACCAATTATAACATGGTAGGTGTGCAATTAGCAGTAGCGTTGCCCCAGGGGAAAGGCGCTGTCTATACTGGCGCCAACTTAAGGCCTTGCACAGCACCGACCACGATTTTACCTATTCTGCAACATGCCATACGTGAACCAGTATACTTATTATAGTATGATAAGGGGTTAATGAAAATAATTTTGTATGTTGACAAGTTTATAGGCTGTTCATGGTTAACAAAGAGCTTTTGACTGTTCTTCACAGGATCAACTTTTCCTCTAATTTTGTATTCTTCCATTATTTGTAAAACTATCATTGTCACGTACCGTCTCACTTTTTTCATGGGTAATTCAAGTGAGACAGTGAAATTTTTTGGAACGTTAATGTGTTATAGTAAAATCTAAATGAGAAAATAATGCGCAGAAGTCTAAAACGTGTCGGATGAAGCAGGAGAGTCCATTGCCACTGCTCGAAGGGGAGGGATTGTTCAGTTCAGTAGCGACAGCGGCCGAGAACGGTTTGGCGAGACCTGCTCCACGTGTGCATATTTCCTGTTGAAAAAAAACGTAAATCACGCAGCGCGGTATTTAAAAGCGCGGTAATACAGAGCGATGTTATCAGTTTGGTATGTAAAGCACCAGAAGTGTCACGTGGTTTCCCTCCCTCCAGTGGTGAGCGTTCGGGAAAGCCCTCCCTACAATGCCTCTCCTACCTTCCCTCCCTCAAAGCTGCGCGAAGGTTATTTCCTCATTTAAACTTTACTGTATTAATAAGAAAATGCATGTTATTTGGTGTATGAAACCGGAAAGACTGAGTTCTATAGCCATACATTTAAATATTAGACGTTCATTTCTATATAAAGTAGTAAAACTAAGTTCCCTAATTCGCTGCCAACTTAACTGGGAGCTTGCATGCCAGTATGTACTACAGCGGTTATGAGGAGTGATGTTCTTCAAAGGTTGATTTCAAATTTGCTTACTTTACTGTGAACAGTCTTGAGCAATAATTTTTTTTCCTTGTAAAGCGCAGATTTTGTAGCAAAACAGAATGTTAACAAACAGCACGTCCTTGTTGAAACACGTGAATACGCTCATTCTTTTGGCAGTTGTTGATCCAATATTGGGGACATACAAAGAATACGCAAATCGATCCTCGTGTTTAGTTTGTGGTTTCCCGCCGACGTCATCGGCGCATGCGCGGTGAGCGGACGGACATAAGGGGGTTGCATCTCACTTTCGGAAGTCCTCAGCTGTAGATAGTATATTAAACGATACTTTACTTCAGAAGGAATCTCAGTAGTGCCATCTTGTGTGAGCTCTGTTAGATATAAAGGTGTCTTACATACTTCAACTTTCGCGCCAGTTATTATAGAGTGTCCGAATCAATAATAAGAGGGGATAAGATAAAATAGGTTTAACTATTTTTGACTTATTGTTGTTTTACGATTACCTAAGTAAACATATTTTGAATTTTTTTATTGTACTTAATTACGTTTAATTTAATGTAGACAGTAATTGATACGCTCACAGTAATGATGACAGCAAATTTAGAAAAGTAGTTTCGTTAACTATTATCATATTAACTGTTATTCTTGTAGTTTTTTACGCATTACTTTTTTTTTGTCATGTTTATGTTTCCAAAACGTTTCCATGAGCACTTGATTTACACTTCTATACTAGGTAACAAATCCATGGCGATTAATTTTTTTGCATATAGCAGAATTATCTACTTAAAGGATATGATGCTAAGGGAACTAAGACGTGCTCAATCCTCCATCAGAATTTTGACGAAACTTTATCAAAAACAATTGGTAGCATTTTTATTTGGCAGGAAATATATATTTTTTTTCGCCTCTCATAACATACTTGACGATAGTCCAGTATCATCAGTCATAATTGTCCAATTTTATCCTAAATTTCAAGGAAATTTTACGTTTTGGTAGCACAAAAAAAGAATGGTAATTGCACGAAAATAAAAAACTAGTGACGACGAACTTCTGATTTTATTTTCATTAAACCGATAAAGTTTTTAACTTAAAAATTTTCGCTTAAATTTTGTAAACGCATCATAAAAAAGGTATAATTTTAGTGTAATTTCTTGAATCGTAGGGTGGTCACGAATCATTCCGACGCATTTATTTCGTTTACAATTAGCAATACATTTTTTAAAGTTTTAAAATTGAAATTTAATTTTGATATTACAGTTAAAATCTGGCGAAGCACTCAATCCTTTTTTTAATAATATTTTTCTGAACTATTCTGGTGACAAAAAAAATATTTTGATTTGCATTCAAAAACCTTTCTTATATACTAATATTTTATTTGTTTGGCAAACAATTTTCGTTAATTGGCTTTTTAAAAACAAGGTTGCCTCTGTTTTTGAGCTAAACTTTCTTAGGTTACTGCTGTAAAACTTCAACCTCTTGAATTTCAAGTTATGTAGCTTATTTTCTGTCAAATGATCGATGTGACTTCTGCGAAGTATTTATTAATGTTTGGTCGACAAATATGATACAATTTTTTCAAATATTGCTATGGGAATTTTACCTTACTGTCTTGGCTTAGTGTCAATCACACATTTCTGCTGACATGCGTATTTTCACTTCCAATAAAACCTTTCTCTCATTCATAAAAACAGAAAATAAAAAAAATCAATAAAAAATTTGGTTTTACCTTGAGGTAGAATTGCCAACGGCTGTTGCGTCTATTTGATATTCATTAATGGATGCATTTTTTAATGTACCACATCGTATTCTCTCTTTTCGTTATATTCCTGGCTACTTAAATAGTATTTTTCGTGGTGGCTTATTTAAATGCCCGTTTATGTCGGCAAGCAAATCCAGTTACGTGAAACATGCGTAACTTACTTATGAAAGAAATATACATACGCACGTGGCTTACTTTGTATTATAATCGGGAAACGTTTCACTTCATAATTTAAAAAAAAAGACTAGAATGTTTTACATACGAAATAATGTTTACCTCAGGGAAATATTTAACATATATCACATAACCAAAGTCAGGCACGTTTAGTTTAGGAATCTTCACTGTTATAACTGGCTGCACAAAATTACTTAAGATAACTTGTAATAAAAAAAATACACTTTTATTTTTCACTGCGAAATTTCAAGTTGAAAATTGATGCAATTTGATAAATAAACTCCTTATTAGTAAGATACCGCTTGGTGACATGCAGAAAAACCTTACAATGATCGCACCTCCCGATTTAATAGGGTTCCGAACCACCAAAGTACTGGTGCTCTGAAATTGTGCCACGCCGCTGGTTGTTCAGAACAGTCACAGTTCCTGTTTCCTGGCCAAATGAGTGTGAGACCATCAGTGACAACGACCACCGAGAACTTAGATAATTCACGGTAATCAAGTCTTTGTTTACTCTTGTCTTGTGATTTTCCGCTATTTTCAAATTATGACGACAGTCGCTATGAGCTTACAGGCTACGATAGTACAGGTAAAGCTGGTTCGCAGTTGAGTGAAATAAACCTTGAGAACCATCCCAACGCANTACATTTGGCACAAGAATACATAACTGGACATAAAAAATATATCCGAAGCAGGGCTTAAAAATTTTGGAATAACCACAAAGAGCCTATAAACAAATTTGTTTTATAAACAATTTAGTTGTTAAAAGTTTTAGTTAATTAGTCACTCTGTAAATAGAGCGCATTTTAAACAAGCATAGCCGTCAGTTTTTATACTTTCCTGTGCAGTCTGAGAAACTATTAACAGGAGGGTTATCGGTATCTGTGTTTACTTTTATTGAATGACGTACCACCGCCTTGTGGGATGGTGGGTATACTGGATGTCGGCGGAGGGCGTGGAGTAGGCGGGGAGTTTGGAAAGAAGGGTCACATGTGTCACCGCCCATGATGTATTACTCCCGTGGCGGCCCTCTGCTGCCGTCGTGAGGGGAAGAGCGGCACGAGGGACGTGGCGATTACCCCCTCCCCCTCCGGAACACTAACACCCCACACCGCTGCCATCATAATCTCCACTCCACGGCCGATATCTCGTCGCCGCATGTGAACCCCGCCAGCTCTCGCACAGCCACGCGTTTCGACCTTTCAGGAGCCCCTGCAGCGAGATAGGCACGCCACCGAGCCTTGCTATTGTGTCCAGCGTTCAGCCTACCTAGCAGGAGCTACCCGACAGCTTTGGTATAACTTAAAACCCGACGACTCATAAAATGTTCAAACGACGCGACGTTAAAGTTTTATGTCGTATGTCAGCNTTGGTATAACTTAAAACCCGACGACTCATAAAATGTTCAAACGACGCGACGTTAAAGTTTTATGTCGTATGTCAGCAACTACATAAAAATAAATATAAAAAACTCAGAACTTTTTTGTGATAAGACTTAACAAATATTTTCGAATTAAACCATTTATTGGAGTAAATGTGAGTATAATTCAAACAACTATTAACGCAATCGGGGGCTACAATATCATTTATTATAATAATGTTACACCACAAAAATATAACAAATTTAATTTATAACAATTTATATATACATTTTTCCTGGCATTAATTTATATTTGGGCTATCCATGCAACTATTTAAAAAATAATTACTGTTTTTAAAAATGTTTTGCACACACGCACTATTACAGAAAGTGTTGTAATAATTGAAGTGGTTTGGGGGGGGGGGGAAATTAAT
The DNA here is from genome assembly GCA_002778355.1 of Clitarchus hookeri. Taxonomy (NCBI): domain Eukaryota; kingdom Metazoa; phylum Arthropoda; class Insecta; order Phasmatodea; family Phasmatidae; genus Clitarchus; species Clitarchus hookeri. The sequence goes on along the minus strand of NQII01001191.1, from coordinate 224,312 downwards.
CCTACTTATTCTGTAGGTTTTTCATGTTAAAAGGGCATCGGGTTGTGTCGGTTTGCCGCGGACTGGGCATTTTTCTGTGCGTTTGGTGTGATTTGCATTGTTCTCTATACTTAACGGTTAAGTTTAGATCTGACATATATAGTTTTTTATAAGAGTGTTGGTTTTAAAATATTTTTATTTATAAGTAATTGTAATTTTTTTGTTTGACTTAATGTTGCGGTGTTAGTTCCTTGCACATATGTACGTTGATTTTAACGTGTTTGTAATGTTCTGGAAACTCGGTACGTTTATATTTCCGTTCCATGTAGTTCATCCTTGCTCCGCCGGCAGCGCCACCTCCCGGCAGCGAAGCGTAGCGCTGCGTGTTGAGGGAGTGGAGAGGCAATAGGGTGGGAGTTGGCATTGGCCGTAGAGAGTGGTTGGAGGCGAGCTGAGGGGACGTCTCGATGGTGTCGCTCCTGGGATCTGCCTCGGACGGCCGGAGAAATACTGAAAGGAGATGCAAAATCACGACTGGCAGGTTTCTGCGGTGCAAAGAATTCAAGCGGCGTATTGGGCTGCTTGAAAGTGCAAGCGAAGGAGCAAGAGAGTGACAGCAATTTTCGTTCACCTGAGCTTGCAATATGGCAGAGTTGTGGTATATAACGGTTGCTGTTGGCAGTGCGCAGGAATGCACTGGGGATCGTGTTTTCGCCAACTTGGTGGCCATTTCACTCGTTCCTGCGCATTCTACTCTCTCTCTCTCTCTCTCAATTTGGTACTCCTTTTGTAGTTGCACTGGCATAAGGAATTTTCAGCGTTTTAGTTGATCAGGTTCTACGCAAAATCTCGCTCCAAATGAAAAAAACTCGTAAAATGCCGAAAAATTGTATACTAGATTCTTATTAGGTTATTTATTAATGGGTGCTTAAGCGTGCGGCAGTATTTTAGATGTTTTAATTTACAAAATATTTCTCATGATTGTATGTTCTGAAAATGTCTTGAGATTGATTTAGTTTAAAACATTTTGCCTTAGAATGTCAACAGTCGTTGCATGTGTTAATTAATGCACCTTTTAGAGTTAATTATAAGGATAAGAATTAATCTGAGCTGAACATTTAATATATGAGAAAAAATTTTGTGCGAAACATTTACTTTAGTTTTGTAAGATAAATAAATGTTTTGGTTTAAATAAATTAAATGCTGCTATTGAAGTTATGTAAAATGATGCAGAATTAGTAGCTTTAAAATGGTTTTCAAACACAGTTATATGCATGTCAAAACTTAACTGAGTGCAATTTAGATTCAGAAAAGGCGGTATTTTGGAAGCTTTGTTCCCGAAATATTTATAATTTTTTGGTTGATTGTAGTAATACATTTTAATGTTATTCATGTTTGTCACTATATTTTTATGTTTACATCAATACTAATTATGCATGTTGCATTCGTATAGAAATTATGTATTTAGCAAAGATGTTTTTTTTGTGAGCCAGTTCCTTTCTTGTTGGTGCATTTTAATAAAAAAAATAGATAAATTGTTTTGCATGTTTTGTTCTGATTTTTTTTTTGCTTGCTGAATCTGAGCTGGTATTTTAACCAAGAAGATGTAAAATGCATTGTATTATTGTTCATAACACATTTTTTAAAAAAGTATTCCTTAAAATTGATTTGTGAATTAATCAATTGCAACAAAATTCATCAGTAGATTTTTCTGTGTTCGCTGCACACCAAGTTGTGGTTGGCAAGTTTGTTATGGAGTGAGGTAAACTGAGCTGCGACCCTAAGGTATGGCTCAGAGTAATATACATCGAGTTAAATATACGATTTCAAAAAGAAAGAACAAAGCATAGGAATTAGGTATATCGTGGGAAAATAGCTCCATATTCAGGAGATTATTACTACATTTGAATGCGTCTACCCCGGTTTTGTATGCATTATGAATTGGGACATTTCATTAATGATAAAATTAAATATTTAATTGTCGCCACTGGTCAGGTAACTATATAAGTAATACTTTAACATCTAACACAGAGCTTCATTATTCACTATGTACAATATCCCATTAGTGAACTAATTAAAACATAAATAGTAAGTTTACTAACATTTACATTTTTTAACATGATCTGTAATATGTTAACTCTTTTATTTCTGCAATCTGTCGTTTATTGTGCATATTTTAACGTTCTTTATGTGGTTTGGAAGATTCTTTGCAGGAATGCTTAAAGTCAAACTATCTTTAATGATTCCTATAATTGATAACAATGTCATATGTCCAGTAAATTATAATTAGTTTTTATTTAACAATCTCTTACTTACGGTTAATTCGTTTATTTTCCACGTGCAAAAAATTTACCTTAATTTTTCTGTGTCCATCAAGCTTCAGGACAAAGTCATAATAAACTTAAGGAGAGGTATTACTTATGTGTGAACGCTTTATAGTTATTGCTGTAAAATATAAAGGTAATTCATTAAATTTAAAGGACGTATATTTATTGCACGCAAAGAAACAAACTTGATATTAATTAACCAAATTACTGAAACAGCATGAAGCAAAGTGTACACTATGAAATTATGTAAACGGTGCTTTTCCAAAACTTCTAGGTCCGACCTTCCACGAGACTTGAGCGCGTTGAGCTGATTCGGGGTATAGTGCGACCGACACAGGTTTCGTTAATTTGTTATTCACTTTCGTAGCAAAAGAAGAGGAGTAATAATATCTCAAGGGAAGACTCAATTAAAACTTTAAGTTCAGCCAAGGTTTAGTCCTTTCGGAAACACATAATTATTATATTGTTATGTTTCACTTATCCTAAAGTTAAATAAAATGTTTGACTACTGCTCACTGAAGCAGTGTTCATTATTTTTTTTGCTAAGTCCATAAGGCTAATATTTGCCGAATAATTTTAATGCAGCTTCTCTTTGGAATACTTATACTTGGGTCAACAGCTACTAAAGTCATTTTAACGCAGCAACGTGAACTATTGAATAAGTTAGTAGAGTTCACAGCTTGTTTGGTTCACTTAAAGAATAAACTTGAATGTACCACCCTGACCAGACGTGAAGTTACACCTCACATTTTCTACAGGTATATGAACTACATAAGTGCATCACTAAGTAAAAGGCGTTAGAGTAGGTAGACCGTAAATGAAAAACACTTATATATACGTGTAAGGAGATAGGGGAAAAGGAAACATTGTTAGAAATCCACATACATGGGTATTCCATGCATTTACTATTAAAATATTTCAAATATAAAGCTACGGAAACATAGAGGGGAAACATGTTTCAATTCCTTGCCTCACAGAGGCAGAAAATACCTAGCAGTCATGTGTCACAAAATACCTCACTTTTCCGTTTTATGTAATCCAAATTATTCAGAAAAAAAATTATAGGGACACATGCTCAAAGAATTCCAATTCTGGTCTGTGATAAGAAATTGAATTATATTGTCTGAACAATCACCGTATATTTATTTTGATTCATCCAAAAATTTTACAATGTTTATTTGTGTAAAATAAGAAAGGCATTTTATCAATGACTTTAATTCAAAAATTAGTTTCCATCATTTAGAATACTCAAGAAGTGTGTATTTTTCATTCTGTCACACATACGTTATTGAAAATCCAAAAATGTATTTCAGTTGTGAGGTAGCAAGAAGAGAGGAGTGGGATTATGCTGCCTGAACGTTTTCCATGCGATATTTCGAAAAGTATCAAGTATTAAGGAAAATATTTTCAAACGTCAAAATTATTTTTCCATTAATATTTTAAGAGTTTCCAACTGTTAATTTTTTTTCACAGTTCCCTCTCCCCCATCCCCGTTTTTTTTAAATTTAAAATAAAATAATAAATATCGTTGGGTCCACAGATTCGTCTGTGTGTCTTCATAAATATTTTGAAAAGATCGCCAATTCTAGTCGTAATTGTTTTCAATTTAATCCATCACTTGACGGAATGTTTTCAGACTTTCCTTACATATAAATCCTATTTCCATTTTTAGAGCAGCCTTTTCAGAAAATACACCCAGAAGAATGCTTCAAGAGCTAAAAGCAAAAATCTAATTTTTGTATTATTCCAAACTCTCATCTTTAAAAAAACGTTCTCAGAATTATAACTCAACTAGAGAGAACTGGCGAATACGGTAGTTATTTTTTTTTAATGAAATATTTTATCAGATAATACGTTCAATTTGCAATACACGTCAAATTGAAGGCCTATATTTTTGCATGATGATTACTTGTATACAAGCTATGACCATTGAACACTTCAGTATTATCATTAATTAGGCACAATGTTTAGCATGCCATTTTCCGTTACCTTTTGTACGCTATATTTTATTTCTGTGTCTGCGAAATAACTGTCGGTAAACGACNAAGCATGCCATTTTCCGTTACCTTTTGTACGCTATATTTTATTTCTGTGTCTGCGAAATAACTGTCGGTAAACGACATTTTGTGCAACATGCCATATATATACAACTAATATTGTTACGATAAGAAATTCAAAAGATCAAAGTTGAATATATATTTATTCTAAACGCACATTATAATAATTATATCAGCCTTTTACCGATTATCCTGTTCTACAAGAGTATGGAATAATTCAGAACTTTTGCAGTGCGTGCATCTGTATTAATTCCTAAGTAAGTGCGAACGTTTATGTTTTGTTACTCCTGGTCTATTCATATTTCAGATTTTATAAAACTCTCTCGTATGAGCACCAATACTTATATGTATATATATATTCAGAATCAAGAAACATCAAAAAATTAAAGATCTGTAAAGAAATTACATAATTTTGAAACTCGCTATAAAAATTCACATTCTTGCTCAAAACAATTAACTTTACATGNTCTGTAAAGAAATTACATAATTTTGAAACTCGCTATAAAAATTCACATTCTTGCTCAAAACAATTAACTTTACATGCGTCGGAAAAAAGTGGGTTAGAAACCTTGATGTGTTTATAAGTTATGTAAGAAAATAAATAAATGCACTAAATACACCGAGAATTCACCGTGTCGTAGTATGTACATGTCACTATCTAGAATATAATTCCCATTATTCATAATACCACTTAACAACAAGTTTAAAATGTCACACGTTCGGAAAAGTAATAAAATAAACGATGATCTGGTATTGAAACTGAAGAATGCTCATAACTCAAGTCACACGTTTTGTTGCATATGTGTTTATCGAATGGCACTTGAAGGACTGACAAAACACTGACATGTTATTTTCGGCTGTAGGTGCTAGGATATGAAAAACCATGCACAATTTCTAACACGTTTACAATCACGGCGGANTCTGTAAAGAAATTACATAATTTTGAAACTCGCTATAAAAATTCACATTCTTGCTCAAAACAATTAACTTTACATGTGTCGGAAAAAAGTGGGTTAGAAACCTTGATGTGTTTATAAGTTATGTAAGAAAATAAATAAATTCACTAAATACACCGAGAATTCACCGTGTCGTAGTATGTACATGTCACTATCTAGAATATAATTCCCATTATTCAGAATACCACTTAACAACAAGTTTAAAATGTCACACGTTCGGAAAAGTAATAAAATAAACGATGATCTGGTATTGACAAAACACTTATATGTTATTTTCGGCTGTAGGTGCTAGGATATGAAAAACCATGCACAATTTCTAACACGTTTACAATCACGGCGGAANATGTTATTTTCGGCTGTAGGTGCTAGGATATGAAAAACCATGCACAATTTCTAACACGTTTACAATCACGGCGGAAATGAATTTTACATTTCATGAACTACATCTGCGTCCACTCTGTTGCTGAAAATGTAGGGATTTTATATCTGAGCTGTAAGAGGACAAGGGCACCAAATACTTCTTAGTCGGGAATTTTTTGCATCGCTACGCACGCAAAACAAAAAATTGCTGGCGTTCGGATCGTAATTCACTTTGAAGCCGAGTCGCCCTTGTTAGTGGTTGCTAGGGAATCATATTTACGTTGTGGTGAAACCAAAATGTTGTTGCTCAGAAAACAGAGATATGACTATGAATGTGAGCAAAGAGTTATTAACTAAATGCCTATGACCCAGCTATAGTTAAGAGGATGTTTCAACAGGATAGCAATATCATAGACAGGAGGAAATGTTATTTTCCACGCAGAGAGTGACGTATTTTTGTAGTTTGAATTTATCCACGAAAACACTGTGAATCCAGTTCAAGTTTTGGACGACGTACAAGAACAAAGGGTTGTAAATAAGAGCGCATATTTCCCCAACATGCGTATACCTCAGGCGAAGACTGACGAGTTTACACCATGATGTGAAATATCGCCTTTAGAGCTGCTATAAGAGTGTATCAGAGACAGCCAGGTCAAGGAAGTTCACGCCAGACAAGACTTTGAAGGGACATGACGCCGCGGTGGACTCTCATAGTACATTTTGTGGAGGGAGAAATAATTATCTGGTCCGCGAACATTGCGAAATNATGACGCCGCGGTGGACTCTCATAGTACATTTTGTGGAGGGAGAAATAATTATCTGGTCCGCGAACATTGCGAAATAAAATGAAATCTTTTTTCTACGACACCTTTGAAGTATGCGCGTAACATGTTTTTGAACCCCAGACATCCCAGATGTNGAAATGAAATCTTTTTTCTACGACACCTTTGAAGTATGCGCGTAACATGTTTTTGAACCCCAGACATCCCAGATGTAACAAAACACTCTCTGTGATAGCACTGAAGTGTTCAGTCGATGCACACAGGAATGACGTGGATGATTTCGACAAACAGCTAGCATTAAAAAAAAAAGAATGGAGAACTCTACCGCACGAGAACTACTGGCCTAATATGTGAGCGTTTCGTGGTCGTCTTATGATGTACCGTTTGTGGACATTTGTAGAGTGGCGACAGAAGTTAAACTTGGTGACAAGGTCAGATGTGACGCGTAGTTATCTGAACATGTTTTAGCGAAGCTGTCTATCATGGATCGCTGAGACGGGTCTCTCACGTTACGGTGTAAACTTGGTGTGATAATAATAATCCTAGTAGAAGGTTAAAAATATTCCTTTTATACAGTGAAAGTTACACATGACAAAAAAAACCTTTGAGTGTGCTCAAGAGTTATTGCGTATTGATATAAGAATTAAATTAATTTAATCAAATTTTAAAAAAATATTTTGTGTTTTGAGATAGCAACGAAAACTATTAACTAGAAATATAAAAATTGGTATGGTAAGCAAACAAACACCAACAGTAGATGGGGAAATTAAGTAGTTACTTATTTTAATGCCAGTTAATCCTTTGAAATATATTGAACTGCTCAGAAGAGTAAATATATACCAACACGCGGCAAAACATGTTTACCTTCCCACTTAGAGAGAACAAACTGAACTAAATTTTACTTTGAAATACTTGTGATTAGAGTCCATAACAGATATAGTGAGTTCGTCTACCAGCAGGCAGTTGCTTCATCATCAAGTGAAGGCTCATGTTAGTCGGACCGCTCGTGTCGGAAACCTGCAGCNCGGCCGTAATCTGCCTTATATTGCACAGTTTGCAGCACATCGCACACGTTTCTCCCGTGCCCAGGCGTGAGATGACCTAGCGAACAACAATGCTCCTTTGCAAGAGTTCTACGGCAGGCATAGTTTATTCGCGGTTTTTTACACTTTTCAATCAAAACTTTTCAAGAACACCTCATAAATGACGTATGTGAAGAGATTTGTGCTGCTTTTAACATAGTGGCCTTGAGAGCCGATGAGGATTAAGTGAGGTGGGTTTGGAGCAGCACCGGAATGAAGCGGCGGGGAAGACGGGAGATTCCTACTTACGAAATTCCAGGAGTGAGTAGTCTAGCCACTACACCACCGCTGTCCCTCATGAATGACGTGTTTGGTTGTTTCTAAATACGTCATGTATCACAAGCGTTTTATACGCGTGTTTACGTTAAAGTACTCTTTTTATACATGTTAAAGCTCGGCTTCACCCCTATTGCCGAAATTATTCGTTTCCATGTCATAACTTTAGTTTCAGAAGTATTATTGCAAATATTCGATTATAGAAAATTTATAATTTATTCGTTGATTAATATTTTTGCATCTTGTCGTGTGACGGTTTAAGGATAGTAGAGCGACGCTGGCCCACAACCAACCCCCTTCCCCCCGCATAACCAGGGTAGAGACGCGTGTCACGAAGCAGGTGAACAGCCAGAACGGACCGCAGTTACACGTGTCTTGCTGCGCGTCCTGCTGCGTAGGCCTCCATGCCACCCCTCTTCTCCCCCCTTCATCGCTAGCCCGCCCATGAGATCTGTGGAGCGCAGAGGTTTCACGCGATATCACCAAATAATCATGTGTATTTCGCCTAAACTCAGAAAATACGCACCACGCAAGAAATAGCTGACGAGCTGGATATTGGTGCCGAGAACACCCCCCTCCCCCCCTTAGCTAACCACAGGACAATGTGGAAACGCACCGAAGAAGTAGCTGACGAGAGTAAGCTAGGGGCGAGGTACTCCCCCCCCCCAATCCCTTCAGGAACCAGGACACGTGTTTTGAAAGGCATTGTTCTGCGTTCTACCACCT
>NQII01001191.1:55942-215675 GCA_002778355.1 Clitarchus hookeri | reverse complement strand
GGTTCGTACCCCTGGCCACGTCAGTAGAACAGCAGTCCAGTGAGACGGCAGCACCTGCGGCCTTGCCAAAGCCGCCCATCGCCGGAGCTCACCCTCCACAGCTGACATCATACCAGCAAGAGTTAAGTATACAATCACCGTCAAGAGAAGCCCCCCTCCATCACGAAGTCGTTAGCAGTCAATCCGAGTAACCAAATTATCACAGTACCACACCTCTCAAGTGCTGATATATTTTCTTTGTGTTAAATTCGAGACAATATATTCGTCTTTCAAAATTGAAACAGCCAAAGTCTACATTATTACAAGCCCCTTAACCTTCAGGCATCATATAGTCTATGCCACTAAGCATTAACAAAAGACGCTACGTACTTTTTGGATGTGTTATTTGGCTTCCCAACTGTGGGGCGTACACAGCCTAAATAGCGTCAAGTAAATTGGCTCCCAACTGTGGGGCCTAGCCTTGCGCCAAACTAATATTCACTGTGTGTTATTTCCTGTTTGTTAATAGGCAGGAACTTATTGATAATGTTTAAATAAGTCTCCGACAATTTTAAATAAGCATATAACACACAATTAAAATTACGCAAAAAAAATATTAAAAATCTCTTAAAATGTAAATTTTCTGTAATCGTTCATTGTTAGCAATTGCTATGAATCTGAATTTATGACGAAAATACGAAGAATATCTGCAAAAGGGGTGAAACCGAGCCTTAAATTTAACTTTTAATTATATTTTGTTTATTAATTATAATATGTAATTTATAACTTAAATAAATAAATACAGAAAGAAAATAGGCGTGTTGGCGATGCCAATTAAGAAATAGTACTTATGCAAAATGTTATTACACTGAGTGCGAACGAATGCGGCACGTTGGCCTTCTGGTGAAATTTTCTTACGTTTGTTCGTATGAGGTGGAGGAATATCCTGGAAGTAGAACTTTAACAGGGCTTCAAAGGTTGGAAGTAACAGTGGATGGAATATAGTAGCGAAACCTTCGCAAGTATTACTCCACTATCTCGTGGATGGAGTTACGGAGGAGTAGGAAATCCGAGATCCTCCCAGGTGCGAAGTGGTGTTATGAAAATGCTGGCAGGCCACGAGAAATCATTACAAAAGTAAAAAAATCTGCGATTGTAAAAGAAAAAAAACTTACCGAGTTCTTCAGATTTTACTTCACAGAAGAGTATTTGTAAAGAATGAAGCTATTTATCACGTAATAAAGAGGAGATGCTTACGGAAGTAACGAAACAAATTAGGAAATTGAATAATTGCTACTGGAGGGAAATATTGACTTTAAAACTGACATGGTGCTGCTATCAATACCATGCGAAATCTTTAAGCAATAAAAAAACAAGGCAAATCAAGTAAGAATTGTTACGCAACACGAGAAGCCACTGTTTGACTATGTAAAATAATTAAAAGTTTTTAATTATAACAAAGTGAATATTTTAGCTTTAAGATAAACTTTATGAAGTGGATATAGTGAAATATGAGACGATAATGGTGCACCTTCTTCGGCGGAATTGGATAGCTTTGAAAATCTCAAGGGGTTGTAGGTGAGAAAGTGATCTCCACGGACCATGATTTCTGCTTTTCTATTCACAATATGGCGGACTCAAATCCTCTTGGTTAACCCCTCATCCCTTGCACACTTCCTAATCGTTCTAGGAATCGCCAATTATGTCTGCCTTAGTTGTGACGTTGGTCAAGCTAACAGATACCTGTCGCGCCATTATTCTGCAAGACAAAACATCGGTAACCATATCTCGTTCTCTAATGACCAGTTGCACCCTTCTGCCCTTTGAGTCGAGATGCGCTGACGATTCATGTACCACAGCTGAAGGTGTCGCATAAACAAAATATAAGGGTTCCTTGAGCTCGGATCACGTGAATTGAGGTTAAGCCGAATAGTAAAGCAGACAACACTGTACAGAACAATGCCGTTACATAACCATTTGCATAAATATGGTGCCATCAGCGTACCTCCAAGAGTATTATTTAAAGACAAAGAAATTATCAGCTGTAACACTGCAACATTTTCCATGTTATAAGTTTCATGTGTGTCGTGAAACACGGTTTTCTTTGGGGATGCTATCAAACAAGAAACAAAAAAAAAAAAATCTCGTTTAAAATATAGGTATATAATAACAGCATATGGTAAAATTTACGTTACATAAAAATTCGACTTGATAAATATCTGTTTCGTGGATTCTTTTGAGTTTGTTAATAGTTGTACGATGTCGTAACTACTTTACAATACTGCATAATATTTCTGTTTACATGAACTGTTATACAAGTTAAATATCAGTTAAATATACATGAAATCAAATATTAAATTCGTAAATGGAATCATTTTCATATAAACTGTCGGTTTACATACAGTCACAAATTGTAAATTTACAAATTATAGTTTTTCTATTTAATTTAGAAACTGAAAGGATAACTTTCTCACATTACACCAATGTTTTCAGTAAACATGTTCCTAAATTCACTGTTTATATTTGGGTTTAATTTTTTTTTTTTCACTGAAATACTTGTTGAAATTGATGAGTTGGTTTTATTATACCGTATAGATATCACTACATGATTTACAGAAAATCGGTAGTTAACGTTCAAGTTCAAAATTATCTGAGATCTTCTCTTGTTGGAATTTTCCACAACGTTTCTGGCCGCAGTTAATGAATAATGTAAAAACCGGGCTCGGTTCAAGCCCTGCACTTCATTTCTGTAACTGATCATTAAAGAGTCAAATATATTTGTTGCTGAGGTCAGCTGTGAGGGAACAGTTTGCTTCTCTCTCCCTCTTAAAAAGAGTCGGAGTAAGGTGTTACAATAGCAACTTGTCTTCACGTACAAAGGCACAACAAACATACACAGGCAACTAATGAACTACCTTTTCATGCGGATAATATATGCAACGCCTTCACCCCTACTAAAGCGCTTCTTCTATTTGGTGCTGAGAGTGAGCTGACTAGCTGAAGACTTGAACACACAGAGGTCGCACACTTAAGATGAGACGGACTAATTTTCGTCTTGTGTGCATGTATCAAAAACTAGGCTATGTACTGCCTAGAGAAATCTCAAACTCACACGCGACCAAACTGTAACGTTTGTTACGGTCTATTGTTTTCACAAATACCTGTGCTTCGGTTTGGCTGTAAGCTATCTGCAATGAATCTTAAGACTTAGAGAAAGTGGAAATTTAAACGGACGTGATTGTGGGAACAACGAGACAAACTTTATACGAAGCCGCTTGGTTTAGATAACTTCTATTGTAGAAAAGCGCCATTCAGTTTTGGAACACGGAAGATGGTTTCTGCGCAGCTGGCTGTGTACCTCGAATTCTCTTCAAAGTATAGACAATACTATTTACTGTCAGACCATGCGGTAAGATGCTGCCGTATAACAGGATTCAAAAAGTTAATTTTTTGTACCCGAAATATCTTCTACAAATAGCGAAAATGAAGATAAATAGTTTTTATTTTCAAAATGTTAATTTTCGTGGACAATTTTAATACCATCACGTGCACATCGTAAACATTAATATATTATTAATAAAACATAAATTTTAGAGCACGATATGAAATTCTGGGACATTACATATTTAGTTAGAGGCAACACGGAACTGTGAGTGATGGTAGTTGAGGCAAGATTTCGTAGCATACGCGTAGGTAAAGGCTGTTTGCGGTAGACTGGACACTTTTGAAAGCCCTGCTTAAGATCTACTTGTATGCACACTATGTATTTTTCCACCAAAATATGGTGGTACAAATAACATTGCCATGGGCCCAACCACTTTATTCCCGTGTTGGTCATGTGAAACTGTTAAATTATTATAAAAGTAAATAATTTACAAATTTGTTACTTTTTACACTAATGTGCATTAAAAAAACGGAAAACGAAAGTAGTAATTTCAATATTCAGAAATATTTCCGCAACAATTTAAATTCAACGTTAAAGCATGGAGCTATTTTCCCTTCGTCGTTACCAAATTTATTAGGTGTATTACGGTCATTGTGCCTATTTAAATATATGTTGGTAGGGACAGTGCCAATTTACAGAGGTTGATTTCAAAAGTGCTCTGTTTATCGTGAACCGCCTGTATCAAGATTGATTTTACCTCCGCTTATCAGTGTATGACCCAATTTAAGCCGTATAACTATACATGGCGTTCTGTCGATGTGCAAAATTTTGTGGAAATTAGAGGAATTATTGCGGAAATCTGGAAAAATGTTCTTTTTACTCACCTGACACTACTTCGCAAAAAATGTGCAAACAGAGGATCTCTGTATGCATAAATAACGCTTTTAATTAAAACTGTTTACATTCAAAATTTGGTTGAAAAGTTTCATATATATAAATTTTATATAAATTATTGATATTAATCCCATTAATACATGCCTTATCTCAGGTACCAATCAACGGATTGTAACCATATTTTTCACAGAAGTAACATTATGGTAGGCCATGTAAACTTATGTGATTTAAGTGGCTCTGACACTTATTTTCAAAATGATTGCTGTGTAAATATTTCAGGTTCATGAACCCTATTATTCAAAACATTAGACTGATTACATTAGAAATCGATGCTCCGAATCGGACCTCCGTGATGTAGATGATTGTACGTTTTTTTTAATTTTAAGAGTTCTTCTGAATTTGAATCCCGGGTAAGTCGCTCGTGTATTTTAATTGCATTGGTACTGTTTCACACGTTTATGGTTTCATCTCTAATGATATTGCTCTTAATGAGACGTCATATTTGTGTGGCCGCCATTTTTAAAATCACAGCCTAATAAAGTTTACCTACTAATATTATAAGTAATACTATGATATGCCATATCATAGTATTACTTACGTGCCAAATTTCCTGGAAATTGGTTGAGTTGTTTTAGAGATATATTGTAAGGCTTTATTTTTATGTGAAACTATTTTCCAAAATGGCCGACCAAAAAGGCTCCGTGTAAACATATTTGATGTTTATTATATATACTCCCAGCATACAAAGTAAAGTTGGACTTGATTAAACGTTTTCGAAGACATAGCATACTATGCTAAAATAGCTTAATGGCCGCTATTTTATAAATAGTGACTCACATTCTTGAAACATATTTGTACATATCAACTGCCACAGTACTATTTGCTTGCGAAATTCGGTAGGAATCTGTCAATTGTTTCCCGAGATGTTGCACAAAAACTTGATCAATTTATGTATCGCTATCTCACTAAAGGGAGGACAAAAGTCGTTGTTGTTTGGCTTATATGATGCTTTTAAGAGATACTGCCAACGTAAAAAATTTGGTTTGAATAGGTCAAATGGTATAAATGCTATACTAAATAAAAGTAAAATGTTTGTATGGCCGCCATTTTGAAATTAAGTGCCTAGTGAAATTGAATTTCTTATACTTACTTCGCCCTTTTTAAGATTATTTACTTGCGAAATTGAGCAATAATTGGTTGAGATTTTTCGAGATATAAAGTAAAAGAAAAGTTTTTTTCATAAGGCGATATTTTTCAAAAAGATTGACCAACAATATTTTCCTCTTAATTAAATACGTACACCTTACGCCGTATGCATACAAAATTTGGTGTAAATCGGTTGAATGGTTTCCGATATATGACATATCATCTTAAATTTTCAAATTGCCGCCATGTTGATAAAAAGTGCCGGCCTTGGTTGAAAATTATAAAAATCAGGTCTCCTTCCTTTGTAATATATGTGTACCGAGTTTGGTGAAATTCGGTTCATGGGTTCATAAATTGAAGGAGCGGGGGACACACACCCACAGAAACACACAGCACCTACACACACATGCACACACGCTTCAACACAAACAGGAAAGTGATCTCATAAGCCTTTCTTTCCTTCCGAAAGTAGGCTAAAAATTTATTTGAAATCATTATTGTGCACATGTTATTAAACACTAATTGTGACACCCTAAACAAATCAGATATAGTTTTATTTGTGAGCTTATTTCAATATTAAAATTAAAAGTGAAGGTAAACTAAAAAACCATTTAGTTTAGTAAAGTCATTCAAAATTCCTTTGTGAGATCTGAACGTTTGACTTTAAGTATTTCAAAATTTTGTATGTTTCTTTACTTATCATCCACATTCCTAATTTCCGGTAAAACACGGGTACATAACATATTTTGTGTTTTTTTTTTTGGTAATTTATAAATGGTTTAACGTTATTAATACACGCCCTCCCGAAGCATGAAACGTAAATTACTTAGTTCTCATCCGGCCTGGAAAAACAGCTGATCTATTTCCTGTTAAAGTGAACTAAGGCTCAAATCACTTTTACAGCTGTTCCAACTATCCCGCTTTTATTTTACCCATTCTCAGATAAGAACGAATATTGGAGTGCCTTCCTCATCAGCAAATTTTTTTTCATATTTTTAGGACTGTTTTGACTAAAGGCAGGAAAATCATCACTTACGATGAAACCTAAATATTTCTAGTTAATATTCACGTAAATTATAATGAGATACCGTATCGGCAATCGCACTAAGGTCACAAAGGATATGTTCTTAGAAAAATCACAAAAAATTGAAACGTTGTAGTATATTTTTTTTATGATAATTAGAATGCTGTCAAGAGAACGCCATATAATATAAAATACGAATATGTTTATAAACGGCTATAGTATATTCACGGTTTCTTCGCATTTTCGAATCAAACCTCTGAAAAATCTCCCCATGTATAATTAGTTTAGTTATTTCCTAAATATGCTTTGTATCACAAGCGTTATATACTAATGTTAACATAAAAGTATCTTATTTTTGGTTGAATGGATATTTTGCCTATATCTTTCTTGTAAATTATAATATTTTATTTATAATAAATGTGAATAAAAACAGGGAGAAAATATTTGTGATGGGAGCGCCTAGTAAGAAATAATTCTCATGCAAAATATTATTATAACTGGGTGCGTACGAATTGGGTTCGTTGTCTTCTGGTGTTATTTTCTAGACATATTAGCACGAGGCGGAGTAATATCCTGGAAGTAGAACTTCAGCAGGACTACAGAAATGTGTGAAGTAACCGTGAATGGAATATACTTACAAGTTCATGTATGTAATGCCTGCAAGTACACTGAATAAATAATGGAGGTACGCCTTCGCTTTACGTAATTAAAACAATCCGTAGAATCAGCGTGAATGTAAAAGGGGGGTGGGGGATGTTCGTGACACGCAATGCTAAATAACTTAACTCTTTCGTTCCCACATTTATTTCTGGTGTTGCAAATAAGAATTAATTTGATGCGTGCTATATAAGCTGGCAAAGAACTTGGTCCGTTATCACAGCCAATAAGGTGTAGACCTTTTGCTCGGTGATAGTTATATGAACGAATCATAACGTAGAGCAGTATCACGGTTTAGGAATAAGTTACCTACAGGAAATAGCATTGGCCACTGAGCCTCGCAGAGTACAGTACCGGTCGAATATGGGCTTCTGTGCAACATGTTGACAGAACACACGATACATTGCACTGCAATTTGGTATTCCAATACAACACGCCACGGAAGCATACTAGATAGAGAAACAAGTATATGCGTATCATACTACACTGCAAATGTTTTTAAAAAAATTTACTGAGGTATGTTTTATTCATTTACAAAAATTTGTAACAATACAATCATATCCTTTGTAACGTCTTCTTTTAACGTTACAAGTGATACATTTGTAATACAAAAATTTTTAACGACCAGGAATTACGACCGTTCGCAAAGACAAAGTTACGAACTATTACATTCGGCAATACTTATTTCACTTAGAACAAATAAGTGTGTTTACGAGTTATGTGCTACTGAAAAAAACCATTGATTCTTTCTTTTTAATTGTGGGGAGGGGGGATTTTTTAAAATCTTTTATGGAATATAAAATACTTCATTGCCACTTGTTTTACTTTTATAACTCATACGATCACACTATTGTGCGAATTATGCCTGCCTAGTTATTTTTGCAGCCAAACTAACATGTCTTAATGATAGGTTTTTATTGGTTTGTTATGCCAGTAACTGTCATCCCAACGCAAAGTTCATAAGACAATATATTATACACTTATAAAACTCCAACTATGCTATGTTCAATCTACCTGCAGACTTAAAGTCCTTCTGAAATGCAGTGACTGTCTAAATTACAGCCTCATTCCTTTCCAAGAGGTCAGATTATTATACTTGTATTATTACCCGTGATAGTATACAATAAAACTACGAGTGAAACAATACGCATGCGTGTAAGAATACTTGGTCGTGTGGTAAGGTGCGGACGTTTTAAACAGGAAGTTGCGGTTTCGAATCTTGGTGTCGGTGAGTTTCCTTTTGTGAATAAAATTCGAAAGATTTTTCGCTTCTATAGAACTCCTATTATTTTTTCATTAAAGTTGTTTTCGAGAGCATAATGAAAATAGTTTTCTGTCCACCTCCCGAAAACGTGAGTTGAAATAGAAGCCTGTTTTCTTTTTGGGCGAACGAGTATGTGGGTTTTCTCAGAGTGCTCCCATATTTTTTTACATGTAATTTTTATGGTGGAAGATCTTTTGCTGGCACAAGCTTAGCTCTTCACTGTTAAAAGAACCACATTTGTATATGTATAAAAAAAGGACAGTTGACATTCTGATACCACGAGGTGAACATCGATTTGGAAGCGCTCTCTCATCATACAACGAAGATGAATTGCGAATACGAAGGCCTGCCTTTGATCTCAATGATCATGGAGCCGGAACCTACATCATCGTTAACTGGTTGTCACCAGTGCCGATTCTGCGATCGAGTTTTCACCTATGGTCTAAATTCTCGTCGGCATGAAAGAACGGCCTGTACGAAGAGTCCTTTTCGCGTGATGAAGCATTACGACATTGGTCCCATGCAGTTTGTGTAAGGCGATACATTGAAAGAACATATCGAGATCTGCAAGGATTCGTCTGCTGGGAGTCAGCAAGTGTTGCCGGCAATACCTCTTGCTGTATCAATGGGTACTGATTTGACAGTCAATTGTGATGAGAAAGTTAATGCTAAAGACGGAATGAGTGTAGTAGAGTCGGTTTGTGTGGAATGTTCACTTGCAAGACTTTTGCGTGAAGTCGACGAACTTCAAAATAAACTGTCCTCGTCTCTAAATACTGATGAGTATACAACTCTTGCTTCAAAGAAAAGCTAATTTAATATTGAGAATAAAACGGGAAGTGAAGAAGATCATTAAGATATCATAGATGAAAAAGAACAAGAAGACAGTGACATTATTGAAGACGATGATAGCGATTTTATCGATGCACTGACACACCCCTACACATTTGCTGCATTGAGCTACACGAAGAAGACAGAAGACGCTGAGAATATTGTCTATCTATTTTCGGAAGACCCGAATGAACTTGTTGATAGACTCAGATATTTATCTGACCTATAAAAACGTGGGTACTTCTCGCTCATTGTTGAGATATTATCAATCATTAGTACACTGAAGGAACGGGGATGTATCGCATGATGTGATGAACTACTTTCTTCTGAAATTGTAAATACAAAGTAATCATAAATTACTACAAAATAAAATTTTTTTCTTTATTTTTGTGTGTAGTATCCTTCTATCCCTCACAACTTTAAAATTGTGTTATGAGCACTTGACTATTAACGGAAATAAATGCATATAGAATTATAATAAAGAATTTAGTAAAAAAATGCATGGATAGTTGACAGCATACACAACATTTATTCTGTCGACATGTACACATTTGACGATAGTTGACGAACGAATGTAATTTCTTAACATATAGTTGAGAGACAAACCAAAGGATTGATTGAATGATCGTTCAAGGGATTGAGATTGATAGAAGGATTGGGATTTATCGAAGGATTGGAATTGATCGAACGATTGGGGTTGATCCAATGATTGGAGTTGATCCAAGGATTGGGTTTGTGGAGCATGTGGAGCGATTGTGGAGCGTATTGTTAATGATTGGTGTTTTTTTTTTTTTGAATTTTTTGGATATTATAAAAGTTTAGAATATCTATTTAGCTGCAAGGTTATACAAAATCATAGGCACGAGGTCAAGGTCACAGATGTGAGGTAAAGATGAAGGTTATCCAGATCTAACATGTAAGTAGGAGTCATCGGTGCCACCTAAGTGTTGAAAAGCAAACAAATGATAAACGAAACAACCAATATGGTGGGTGGTGTGCATTTGTCAGAATGACCAAAGGTGAGTGGGTTGGGGAGGGGAATGTTAGTACAATGTGATTGATTGGAAAAGGGGAAGTGAACAGTCGTCTGCTGGACATGGCACTATGGGGGACATCAGGAAATGTAAGTTTTCAAAAATAATAAAAGAAAAACTAATATTTTGTTATTAATTTTTATAAATTCCTAGATTTTTTTGGAATTTTTGACAAATTTTTGGGTTCAAGGTCAAATGTCACTAGGGATAAGGTCAAATATCAAGGTCACCTAGAACAAATATGTCGGTAGTAGTCAGCAATATAATATGCTTGCTGACTTTTATGAATTTATTTAATGTTTACATTTTTTGCTCGAGTTTTGGTTTTCAAGTCATCCAAGGTCACAGTTATAGGGTTAAGGTCGTGGGTCAAGTTCATGGTCACCTGGGTCCAACATGGTGTTTGGGTGACGTCATAACATGGTGGCTGGTTGGTTCCAGTCCCTCGTCCCTATTAAGCTCAAACATTTAAAATTAAAATTTTTAAGAATAATTTTTATAAAGATTTGAAATTTTTTTTGGAATTTTTGGGAATTTTTTAGGTTTTCAAGGTGTAAGGTTACCAGGGTCAAGGTCAAGGCAAAGGTTAAGATGGCTGACAGAACCAAGATGGTCTATAAAACCAATATCTCCAACACTGTTCAACCCTCGAAATGCGTCTTTCCGTTGATGTTAAATGCCTGGAATAATTTTTAATAATACATTTTTAACATTAAATAAAATAAAATTTTTGTATTTTTTAATAATTTTTCAAATACATTTTTTACATTTTTGTACTATTTGTGTTTTGAGGTCAAAGATCACCGAGTTTAAAGGTCAAAGAACATTGACATCCATCATGGCGGACAAGATGGCCGCCGGCCGGCAGGAATGACAGAGCATGAACAGCTCCGAGCTCCGATCCCAGATCCCGTTGTCTGAGACTTCCCTATTTTCTTCTACTAGTGATAATTGAAATGTTATCTCTGGGCGCTAGAACATACATGTTGTTGACATAATTAAAAACTCATACTTTTTAATTGGAATGTGAAAGCCTCGCTGATTCTATGCAGTAAATCAAAATATTAAGAGCCAGTTTCAAAATAAGAGACCATATTGGCAGTTGGCATGCATGTCGTTTTCACTTATAGTTTGTTCTGTACAGGAAAGTAGCACTTTGTGTGGAAAACATGAATGCGCGAATGCGGTTACGAAAAGCTAACTTTATCTCGCCGTTTGTAGTTGCAATGGTAGGCTATATTGTTTGTAGAGAGAAATTTGAAGCAATATATTTCAACAGGAATATACTCACCGTAAATAAACTTGAAGCTGAGTGGTGTCCCCAGGTATACTCTAATTGCGTGCGGATTTAATGGGTTTCCAGGCGCATCTGAAGTTGCTCGTTTTGTTTGTGCTCGCAGGCCTACCTGGAATTTTCTCCAACCTCCGTCACGTACACCAACTTTGTCATCAACCCGTCGCCCAACTGTTAATTCTCTCAGAGATGCCTGGCGGCAGGCCCATTCTCCACTGTCGCAAGTTCTTTCCATCAGCAGTAACGCTTCCTTCCCCCTTTTCCACAAGCATAAACCGAGCCACTCACTTCTCTGTAAATTCATGGAATAAACAACGGCCGAGATCCTGACTGTGGAAGTATCAAACGAAAAGTGCCATGCTTTACATTGTGTGAAATATCTTTGAAAATATTATTGAATAGTAATTTAGTGAAATCATTATAAACATTTCCAAGTGACCATTAAAATATTTTTTCAGATAAATGTAGTTTGAGGGAATTTTGTATTATATTACCCTTTAATTAACTGAACATAATTGGTGTAAAGTGTAGGAAAGTGTAAAATAAGGAGGCGTAGAAATGTTGAACTCTAAACACATGTTTAGAATGACTTGTTTGCTAAAAATTGGAGTCTGACTGCCTATGAAATTATTTTTACATTGCTCTATCTCCTGTGCATATAAAATTCCTGTTCTAGTTGCAGTCAATATAGCTCTATTTTAAAGGACTAGTTTGAAGGTGAAAAGCTTCTAATTCTCAAAACGAAACTGAAGTTACACACGTTCAATGAATAACAAAATATTGTCACATTTTATTTACCTTTAAACAAGTTTGGCATATATAGTTCAGTTTTTTGTTACGCGGAAGGGTAGGGAGTTAAAATAAATTACTTTCAAACTAATTGTAAAATCTTCAAACATAAATAAAACTCTTTCGTGTTATAGATAGTTAAATAAGTATAATATGCAGAAATAGCAAAATACTGTTCATAATTTATACTTTATTTAACTCATGAATAATTAATTAAATATAAGAAAAATCTACTGTAGAAGAATCTTATATTTCGGCTTCAAAGGCTGATCGATTTCTCTACTCGGCGGCCTGCAAGTCATGTGGGATAACTATTTTCCTGGTTCGTCCTCAATGTAGCGATAAACAGCCTTCAGAGAGATAATCATCCTCATGGAACGACCAGTGACGTTAAATCCGAACCACTTGTAAGGAAGAATCATGTTGGCATGTTGACGTAACGTAAAGTATAGTACATTGTTCACAGTCTTGCCTAGTGTGTCTTCAAATTATTTTTCTGTCCTCAAATTTGATTCTGGTTTAAGACGACACCCGTGGATCTGCTTACCTTAAATCCCCCCCTCCCCCTTCAACCCCTTTACACCCACACACACACAACAATATCCTATAAAGGAATTAATATATTCTCTTCTTATGTGAATAATAAGTAAAATACTTTGTACATATCCATTTCACGTGCATGGAATAGTTACAGAAGTTACGCCAAGTTAGTAATTAGCTTTCGGGATCTTCGTGTCAAAGAAATCAGGTTAAAACCTGTAACTCGTAAATGTTTTTGTTCTAGAGACACCTTGAAAAATCTATTGGAATCGTTGTGTAATATTTTTGTTTGGCTGACAGCGTGCCTATAAGAGAGTAATGGTTACTTTACAGTTTACATGTTGTTGAACTGACCGGAAAAATAAAAAAAATCAACCAACTAGCAATTTACTGACGAGACACAGGAGTCATGTGTGCCTATAATGTGAAGGTCTATAATGGGTTTTCTAAGGCCTGTGGTGGAAGAAACGGAAAGAAAACCCACGATAAGCACGTTCTCTTATGGCCTCAGGCCTGGAAATCGCGCTTCAGTGGTCGAACGAAACAAGTTCATTTTGGAAACTAGACCAACTGATGTCGTAGCCCAGCTTTTACCACCCGTTCGATCCAGGTTCACCTCTTGANGGAAAACGGGTGTACCCCGAGAAAATACACCTGCGAACACGTGAAAATCCGGGTGTGACTACACCGGAAACCGAAACCCGTTTTTCGTAGCGTGAGGGGAGTTGTGCGGCCACTACTCCACCGCGGGTTCAAGAGGAACGTTGCCAGCTGTAATAAGTTAGCACTAACAGTAAACAGGAACTGATTTAAAACACGTTTGTCATTTAGGTGGTTACTCATGACTTTAAATTAATGATTGGTTTTGTGACAACTTCTCGGATGAAAAATTACTTTAATATATTGATATATAATTAATGTTAAATAAATTTTTAAATCCCACAATTGTGGTACCGATACCCTGAGTTAAAAATGGTAAAGAAAAACAAATGTCACGGGTATAAATATTTTATTTAAACAGGATTTGTTTAAGTACACATATCTAAAGTGGTAACAAGTTATTGTGGTGGCAATGGCTAGTTCCGTTTTTCACATCTCATTCAGGCATAGAGCACCAAACATAGAAAATTACAATTAAAAAATTGCTGGGCTTGAGCAGCGTCGAATTGTTTCTCGACGTTTCGGCAGTCCATGAGAACGGCCGCGAAAGCCTGCTATCTGTCTTATAAAAATGCTATAAATGAAATAAACAAATGACCCTTTACCAAGTTTGGTATGCGTGATTTCTCTTTTGTGCATCGATGCAAGTCTATAAATAATTGCTATTTAAAATATTTTATTGGTTGTAGACATCAAATGCGTTATTCGCTATAAATACGATCTCCTGATTCATAATTGAATTACCAATAACATGCAAGAAAAGGGTAACTCCAATCTCTTCAAAACATTCTCACTTTCCACTAAACGAATATAAGGAGCAAACCGTATTTCGGAGAGCTATGTAACCTCTAACGGGGGTGATGCTGGATGTGTGTGACCTGGACTTGACCTCTGGTGACATTGACCTTCCACTTATACATACGTCATTCCACAGGTGCTCTCAAATGGCACTTCATACGTTTCACATGAAAACATGTGTATGATAATTATAGTATGTATAGGCCTTTGCGTGAGACATAACCACTTGTCACGGTTTTTGCACTCAATCCTGTCGTATTACCTATTTGGGTTACAAGAAAATTGTCATTGTTCTACTTTTTGTGATATTCTTTCTTGTGCACCTTATACTGTGCGGGTTGTGTTTTACTACCCCCTTCATACTCAATTTATTTGGTTATCCGGATATGCGGGTGGAATAAATATTAAATTGCTTTCCTTACAACGGATTAAACCAATCTTGTAGTGCAGAACGTTGCAATTTACGTTCACGTTACTTACAGTGCAGGGAAACTAGAAATGATCATGAGGTCAGTATAGTTTTCAAGCGATAACTTTAACGTCCATTAAACTCCTTGATCGAGGAATGTGTGGCGAAACACTGGATTAGATTCGATAGCGACTTCATTAATATTTTGTTACGTTAAGGAAGTGTGCCTTTTCTTCCACTTAACAATATTTGCCAATTATATTTTTATTAATTGTTGGATTTATATTATAATTGATATAGTATTAAAATAATTATTTTAAATTAATGATTTGAAACATTACCATATATCAATAAATAATAAATATAAAGAGATAAAAATTAAATTATTTAGTTGCATTTTATACATCTAATTCAAACAAGTGGTTTTACAAAATAAAAATAAAATATGCTATCAAGAAATACATAGAAATGTAAATACGGTTCGAAATGTTATAGTATACAATTAAATACAAATTCAGGACATTCATAAAAACGGATACACATCTAACAAAGAATACGGCCTGCATAAATTTAACTAGTTGAGCCAAAAGAAACCACTAGGACACGTTGTCC
The DNA here is from genome assembly GCA_002778355.1 of Clitarchus hookeri. Taxonomy (NCBI): domain Eukaryota; kingdom Metazoa; phylum Arthropoda; class Insecta; order Phasmatodea; family Phasmatidae; genus Clitarchus; species Clitarchus hookeri. The sequence continues at coordinate 200,359 of NQII01001191.1, read as the reverse complement.
GGTTGTATTAAAGTTTTTAAGCCTCTATTATTTAGTCATGCGAGTTTAGGCTTACTTGCAAGTTTCTCGAAACTTACACTTTGGGTTTAGAACCTAGTGTTAAGTCCTAATGATTGTCGTGATAAAGTAAGCAGTGGAGCGGGAAATTGAAAATATTTTATTTAGGTGGATTGTGTGAAAAATACGTAAATAGTTGATTTCTATACTCATGGTGTCTAGTGGGTTTCACCTTTCTTATTTCATCGCGATAGAAGTGCGATGGGAATAACCTGTACATGCCTTTATATACGCTAAAATACTTTTGATCGTATTTTTACGTATTTCCAGTACTTACGTATTATATCCGTATGTAGGTTTTGTGAATCGCATTTATTTCCACGCCATTAGCATGCATTAATTTCAGTATCTGAGATTCATATTTGGATGTCTGGCATTACTTCATGTCCTATTTCAGCTCCATAGATTGTAAAAGTGTAATGAATTGGGTTTGAAATGTAATATTCTGTTAGACGTCTTGGTTTGAAAACGACGTCCAACAGCAACATGAGAGTGAAATTTTTCCGATTTATTCTCAGCTACGTAGCTGCACGAAAAGAACACGCAGCAGGAAAGTTCCACCCCCCTGTACCGTTCCTCCGTAGTGATATGAAAATAAACTGAGAGTAAGTCCCGATATGACAATGTTTATTTCACCATCTGGTATCGAGATGAAAACGTATGTGATTCACGGAACATTCTGCTTAAAAAAAAACTTATAACTGTATACTTACGTACACAAAGAGGCTNGAAAACGTATGTGATTCACGGAACATTCTGCTTAAAAAAAAACTTATAACTGTATACTTACGTACACAAAGAGGCTTGGCATTTAAATTTTCCCTGTGCCTCAGATCTGCTACGACAACCTCTGCGTGAAGATCCTGATAATGAGTTGTTGTGGATAAATTAGCGTTTTAAACGAAGAATGCTAGAAATAATACTTTTTTTTCGATGCTCTACTGAATGTTTCACAGTGCAGTATAGAGCAGCCAGTTTTATTTTGGTAGTACGAGCAGTAATATGCGCAAAATAAAAAAACTTGTTTTTTTGTTTAGTACTTTGTGCTATTAGTTAGTATATTAGTTTTTGGCAGCGAGAGCAACTTTAGCTCCAGACGTGACTGTATGTTGTTAAGGAGTCCATACTTTCGCGTAGTCATCCCTAAAATGCGAAACATTGCTCGCTGAAGTATTTTTTTACTCCTGGGAAAACAACATTTTTGTCACAGATTTGTAATGACACTAATTAATATACGTTGTTATGTAATAATTTTTCTTCATGTTGAATGAGCGATATGTAAGGCCTAAACCGGTACGATTGTTGAAGGTGGGTCTTNTATGTAATAATTTTTCTTCATGTTGAATGAGCGATATGTAAGGCCTAAACCGGTACGATTGTTGAAGGTGGGTCTTTGAAACCTGCTTGAAGCTTGAAGTTAGTGTAATGGACTTCAATGGAAGAAATTTCACCGCTTGTTTACTGAAGATGGGCTTCTTTCAGTAGCTGCACGTTTTGTTCAAAACCACTCCTGGCAAAATTCGAAATGGATTGTAGTGGAAGGCAATGGTGGCCAGTTTGCTGAACTGGTTTCTGCACTTTTGTAGTAATTTGCGTGCTGATGAATAATAAAANTATGTAATAATTTTTCTTCATGTTGAATGAGCGATATGTAAGGCCTAAACCGGTACGATTGTTGAAGGTGGGTCTTAGAAACCTGCTTGAAGCTTGAAGTTAGTGTAGTGGACTTCAATGGAAGAAATTTCACCGCTTGTTTACTGAAGATGGGCTTGTTTTCAGTAGCTGCACGTTTTGTTCAAAACCACTCCTGGCCAAATTCGAAATGTATTGTAGTTGAAGGCAATGGTGGCCAGTTTGCTGAACTGGTTTCTGCACTTTTGTAGTAATTTGCGTGCTGATGAATAATAAAAAAACCAATCTCATTTCAGGCATTGTTTCCAGGATTATTTATGAAATAATACAGCACTCTTACTTCAGTTTTGAGGGCGTGATAGGATGCAACCACTTCAGGACTCTTCGGTACTACATAGCATTCCTGCGTGTATAGCAATTCTGGAACCTGGCATGACCTCTGGAAGTTGCTACGACTTTTTTCCCACTATGAATCTACGAATGTGTGATAGAGATGTGTGCGTGTGGTGTTAGAAGAGGGGGAGGGGAGATCCACACCATACTTCAACGTCCACCACGTTTACCACATGTGAAAATGTGACTTTTTTTTCTCTGGGATAGAAATTGATTACCGTATAAGGCAGCGAATGGTTTGATAAATTCATGAACGCAGTTTCAAGTGCTCGACCATGACGCCAAAATATACGTGTACCTTAATTTTTTTAATGGAAGACGTGTGTTTGACATTCAGACTGCCCTAGATTGTATCAAGCATTTACATCCCGGAATTATTAGCTCGTTTGTAATAATTTTCCTGCTGGCTGATCGTCAGGACCCTGTATGGCTGCATACATGTTTCTTTCTTTTTAGTGTGTGTGTGTGTGCGTGTGTGTACGTTGGACGGAGAAAAAGAACGTCATACTTATACAAACCAAATATTAGAAACCAGTTGTCGGAATGTTTCCGCAAGTTTTTTACCAGAAACGTGACACACATGTTATGTTAAGTTTAAATTTTGAAGAACTGTCGTTAAGAACCCATGAAAATAAAAATCATCTACTGTCTGTTTTGATGAAACATAACAGTATTCGACATTCTTCATCACTTGATATTTTTTGTAGGCAGCAGCTACTAAAACTGTTCGATTTCTTGAATCATTAAGGTAAGGCAATCCATTTCAGTTGAGATGAAGCCAGTAGGCTTTAACGGACCGTTTGTATGAGTGAAATTCTCTTAAATTGGACTTTCCGGGATGTTAACCTTTTGTTGAGTGAATATGTTATGAATTAAAACGTTGTAGCATTATTAATGCAGTGCTGTGCTTGTAGGTTATCTAACACTGTCGATTTGAAAGTCATGAGTTCTACCATAACGTGTAAATTCCAGCAACAGTTTAATTAAAATTTAAACCACTTTAGTTCTGCCATGCCGTCTTAATTCCAGAGTGTTTAATCTAGGTGATTATTTTACAGTGTTTGATAGCGAACCAGGCTTCTCACTTTTGCCAGACCACGATTTGTTCGATTTTTGCTACAAGCATTTTTTTTACTGTGGCTTCTTTTTTTGATTCTCACCTGGTTTTCGTTTCGTGAAAATGCCATATTCTTCTTACATACAGATGGGCATTTCAGGCTTGGCTGGGAGCACCTGATGTGAACCTCTAAACTTAACACGCCATCGTCTCTCTAATGTTATTCCCTTCAATAATATATATTAACAGCCCATTACCCGCGTCAGGTATGCATGACCCGAAGCAAGAATTTAAATTCAAATAATTTAGTGTATTAATATATTTGACAATCATTGACAGAAATTACTGATGTACCAACCCCAAAGATGTAAAGAAACATTATAATTTAACTATTTTATTATAGTTTCAAAACAAATTGCAAACCCCTATTGAAAAACATTTCAACAAATTAACGAATTCAAATTTTTTTACTTAAATTACTTTGAACTTGATTAATTTTTCCCAATTATGCGTTGAAAAATTTTAATAGGCCAATCAAATACGCTAGATACATTAAAATTTCCCATGAAAAATAGCCCCTTCATTGTGAATAACTGTTATTTTGAATTATATTCTTCCGTCTTCATCGTAGGCGAAGCCAGAGTTGAGGGAATGGGTGGTCCTATTCCCATGTCCCATGTTGCGCACTGGTGTATAACCCTTTAATTTCAGCCAAGGCTCAATATAGATGCATAGAGGATGGTGGTTTTAAGAACACTGAGGATTATCTTCTTTTAATTGAATGAAACCAAAATATCACATAAAATAAATCGCAGAAAAAGTTATTATATTATTTAAAACAGTAACTTGCGCAATACATCATTATAAACTACACAATCAAAGGCATGATAAACAACAAAATAATTTGTTTAGAAAATGTGTTATTAAATATAATATAAACTTCTTGAAAGTAAATGTCTTGATCAATTTTCATATTATTTAAGGCTTGAAGAGTTTTGTAAATAGTTTATAAGTTCATTCGCATATCAAATGTAACTAAAGTCGTGAATTCTTTAATAATATCTCCCTAATGGACAGACTTTACAAGACTCTGCTCAATGTAAGGAGGCATGGAATTCTAAAGACGGCGCTGTATCATTGTTGATCTCAATTTGGTTTTAATGCACAATTTAGAAAATCTTCTTTCACATAAACGTCTAATCACACGGATAACGTAGTATTTTACCAGCAGTTGGTAGAAGTTTTTGTAAGTTTGATTACGGTTGTATTCTGAGAGCCATGTCAGCCAGTCCCTTCATAGAGTTCGGAGGTTAAACTTCGTCTGTTTTGCAATTAAGAAGATTCATCTCAGCTTGAATACTCCAAAGGACTCAGGTAAAATTTGTTACTCCAGATCTGAAGTTCATTTTGATTGGAAGCTAGTCTCAGACTTCTGCCAGTAGCAGAAATAATTTATTGAGTTTCTTGAGAAAATCTTGTATTTTAATCTTGAAGGAAAGAGTCAGCCATGGCTTCAAAAGTAAGTACTTAACATTCATTCGTTTTTTATTTTAAAAAAATTATGCTTTCTGAATGAACACCTATTCTACATGAGGGGAAACGCTTTTTCCTTTGAGTAGGCATATACATTCCTAATCTGTCACACTTTTACTGAAATCTTTTTAAGATCTCATCGAAATTTGACACTTTATTTCTCAAGTGTTCTAAAGCTGAGGCAGGTGTCTGGACTTGTTCCATTGCCAAACACAAATGAACGGTAGACGACCGTACGGTTTTGCTTGCTACAAAATCACCCGTAAAATAGGTTGCATGATTTCTAAGCTCAGCATGAAGTTGAAAGGTTTCTTCTGACTGCGGATACATTTCCTACTATCTCTAGCTGGCTGCCAATGGCCCCCACCACCGTTATCTCAATTGCCTTCACAAAAAATTCATAGTTGACTTGAATAACTGAAACGGCTTCAGCTTTGCAAGCCCAACGTGTGGTTGAGAGAGTTTAGAGTTTGTAGCTTTTGCTGCACTGTCTTCATAATATCTTCAAACGCATCACGCCTGCTAGGTCTTTCTTCAAGAAACACACAGATTCGCTGGGTTGCACCAACAAGTCAAAAATAACATTATTCTCGTTGTGTGATGTGCTCGTATTTACACGAATCAGGTTCAAGCAGTGAGCATAGTGATGTACGTGCATGATAAGAGCATCCCCCTTCCCTTTTTAATCTTGTCTGTACGCCAGAAAGATCACCTGGCATCGTGGATGCACCACCAAAACAAACAGCAAGAACTTTACTCCAGTCACGCCTCATGGTTTAGACAATGTCGTCCAATACCATAAAAATGGTATTAGCATCTTAAATTTTGAGGTGCTGAAATGTAATTAACTTCTACACTGGCACAGTAAATGTTCTGTTTTCGAAGGTGGAACAGAATACCCGAAGAAACTAGTCATTTACTCATTATTTCCTATAGCATATGAATTTAATTTGTCATAGATTGTTTAAATGTATCGTATTCACAATATATTTAGATCTATCTGTAGTAATGGCATCGTATTTATTACCAGTAAACTAAAATAATTAGATTGAATATATTTATTTCAATTGTGAATGAGTGAGGGATAGGCCAGTCGTATACCCGATATGGTGCTGTGGAAACGTCCAGAAATGCAATTATTTTAAAATAAATAAAAAATTTTTTTTTTAATTTTTTCTAAATTTTTTGTATTATATATACATTTTTTATTTTCTGTGAATTTTTGGAATTTTTGCATTGAGGGTTATTCAAAGTCATGGGCATAAGTTCAAGGTCAAGGTCACCTGGATCCAACATGACTGACGATATGGACACTGGTTGACCTGGTGAGGGCCGGTCGTGTTGGGAACTTACTCGATACACCTGTTATCAAACCCCGGACTTCCTACATGCACATATTTAAATAATTTTTAAATACAGATTTTAATTTTTTAATTTTTTTTTTAATTTTTGTGATTTTTTTTTATTTTTTATGTTTGCATGGTGGCAAGGTGGTGAGCTGAGTTGGGTGGGATGAGAGTGAGGTTAACGTGATATGTTCTTTAATTTTTAGAATCAATTTATTTCGATCATTCTTGAATTTTTTGACTGGGTGGATTGCGGTGACGGGTTGGGAGGTTTGATAGGGTGGTGGGGTGAGTGTGAGGTTAACGTTATATATTCCTCGATTGAAAGTTTTTTTTTCGATTTTCTTTCATTTTATAAGAATTTCCAGGAAGTGTAGGGTGGTTAGTGAGGGGATGGTGACGGTGGGGTGAGCAACGAAATGGCGCCTAATGTTAATTGTTACTCAATTTTTAAGATGTTTTTGATTTCTGAGCCTTTTCTTAATTTTTTATGATTGGGCATGGGAAGGGGGTGAGGTTAGCTTGGCTAGGGTGGGGTGAGAGGGTGGTGGCCTACAAGTATTAAGCAAGCCCCCCAAATATTTCAAATGGCTTGAAAGTTGGCTTTCGGGGCTTACAGTTAACCACATTAAGGAGCAAGCACTTTTTTTTACAATAAAAAAAACCGGAAATTTTAAGGGAAAAAGGATAAATATTGAGGGAAAAAGACCGATTTGAGGGAGAAATGGGAAATTCTAAAATGGTGGCGGATCCGCAGATCCGCAGCTCTTGTCCTCGGATCAGCATAATATATATTCTGATAAGTTACTGCTGACTGGCGAATCAAGCAAATTAACTGGGAACTAGGGACTTATAGAAGTAGAATTCTCTACATTCGGCGGGAATCTCAAATAAATATGTGGAATTCAACCACCATTTTAATTAGTTATCTGGCACTGATTATCAGTTGCTCAATTCTGACTGTTTTCACTGATTTGGCTCAATTCTCACTTATTCAAGTTTAGAGCGTAAATTAAGACAGCACAGAGCCAAGCTCAGAGACAAGCACACAGACGAAAAAAAAAAAAAATTCTCTCAAGACAGAATGATACAACGTTGAAGTAACATGCGAAAACAATAGCGCATGTTCAAAATGTTTTACTTAATATTTCAACCCAATTGCATGAATATTTCAAGCAAATCGGGAAATATATGTGTGATTACGAACATGATCGATAATACTCCTCAAAATGTGATTGAAGAGTCGAAGATAAAATAACTTACGAGAATGAACGCTTTAACGTCCAGGGGAGTGAGAGAGAAATAATGGCATCACTTACATCAGTTGAGGAACTCCAACGTGGCGCAACTTTTCCCATATTATTTCTGTGGCGTTCTCATTAATTATTTTCCCCATTAGCGCACTCCAGTGGAGGTGGTGGGGGTCGAGCTAAATTGATTAAATTGAGCCGGATAAATTGATCGGTGCGAGAGAGGGGTTGGTCGTGATCGCGAGGGGTTGTGAAGGGTGGAATACGATGGACCGAATGTGCGTGTAAATTGGTGGGAAGGGTGATGGTTGGGGAGGTGGTGGTGTGTAACGCAAAAACAATGTGATTATTTGTAGGGGTAGAGTAGGCTGTTGTCCGAAAAAGTAGGCAATGAAAAAATATAAATACTTCTGAGATGAGAGAACGTAATGTACAACGTGCGAGTAAATGAAATAGTTCATAACGTGAAAAATATTTATTAAATAATTAAAATTTTCTTGATGAACAGCTTTTTCGTGGCACTGTTAATGAACTGCTTTACATTGTCTTTTCTATATGTAGTTTTTTTATACATATGTGCGTGCAAGACTATAGTAAAGCGGAGGGCCGATATTTGCTCTATGGAGACACGATCTTGAGATGAATTGACTGTAAAAACTGGCGCTGCCGGATTAACACAGTACACACTCGCTTTGCTGTACAACACAACACGCTTGAAAGTCTCCGACTGTACTGGTCTTAGTTTGCCCTGCTCTGTCACGACTGAGTTTTCTGAGTTTTCTGACTGACTTTGACATGACTGAGGGCTTGTACTGATGCCAGACTTGAGGTTATGGATCGAGGTCTGGTTTGAGTTATGACGCGAGGTCTAAATTGTAAACTAAATAGATGTCTGCCCGACGTCTATTTGATGTGTGCCGAGGTATGTTCAAGGTTTAACTGCCGGCTACTTCAAGGTCAGTATTTTTTCTGAATATATGTATGTGTTAAAATGAAATAAGAATGTGGCGTGTTTAGGACATTTATTAAGGTTGAGGTATAATTGCTATTCTTGACGAGTATGGAATAGTAAGTCTGGCATGAGTGATGAATGTAGTTTCTGAACAAATCGGGCAGGAGCTTTGAGACGAATAATAACTTTGAGTGAGTCCTGGTGTTACTTCAGAACCTTATACGAAACTGGCCAATAGTTTGTTAGGGTGAGATATGAAATAGCGTCATTTTGTGAACGACGATTCGAATAGTCATATATCATCATCAAGATATGTGCTCCAGGGACGCGTATTACGTTTTCGTTTCTGATGTTATTGTGTATTTATCACAGCTTGAATTTCAACAGTAAAAAGGTATCAATACAAATTATATATAAATGGTTTCCTCAGATGGCATTAAGTGAAAGTATGCACACTGCTGCTATATTGATTACGAGGTGAAGCTATATTTTCAGTACGCTATTAGAACATACTGCGCGGAAAGTTTTTTCACTATCCGATACACACTATGTATATTTTATCCGTTATAAGAGTCATAATTTTTTAAATCGTTATATTTGTTTATTTTTACATAAAATACCACTATTCAATTAATTCTACAAGCAGAATTATTAAAACACTACTTTACACTTTACACATTACTTTTACAATTTAATTCACTGCTAAATGTAACAAGAATTTTGAAACGGGAAAAAATATGTCTTTGTTCTCGCATATCTTCATCCTATTTGCTCACAGGACTGTGCGACCAACGTTATGAATTGTGACCTCTCACAGAACGGACTGACGTGCCAATAAAAATATGGTAAACCATTCATAATAACAAGGGCTTTGATTTATTGAAATTATATCAATTATAATTACAGTACCAAAATTTGTTATTGTAGTGGACTTAAGTGAATGAGGAGTTAGAAGACAAAATAAGGTAAACTCTTTCCCTGGCGATTATTCGAAATATTTTAAGTACAGAAAGTTTGAAGTCAAAATTCACATTATGTATATGTCCAGAAGTCAAGTAAGCTTAATATCAATATGCTTAACTACCAACTTGAATATTGAAGTGTGTGTCCCTGGTAGCTTTTGAACCAATGCTCGGAATTTGGAAAAACTTAATGAATGGCGAGGGCACACGTGTTTTATATATTTCGCCCAGAGTGGGTGAATATTTTCAAATAGCTGTCATTAAATAGATTTGTTGTTTTATAATATACCAGGAATCATTTTACTGATTTTAACCAAATTTTGTATACTTATAGTGTTCTGTGATATAACTGAATTCATGAAAACAATATCCACGTCAGTTCACACCAATTTGTAAGTTGCAACCACAGAAAAAGTAAACATATTTACATAATAGCTCGACAAATACTTAACCTATTGCCGCCAAATAAGTGGTAGGTAAACTTCCATAATCCCGTATGATTTTTTTGTAGATCAACACTTATTTATGTAATAATAGCAGTCAAAATATTTTTTTTTTAAATTTTCATATCTAGCAAAATAATTATTTAACCAGTTTAAACCAATTTTGGAACGCCGCCAATATCTATTTTCAGTCTTAAATAGACTACGAAATACGCATAATTTATCTGACACTTAGCGTCACTTGAAAAAAAAATCTAATATATCAAAATTCAACAACTGCTCAAACGATTTCCTCCAAATTATGCAAACAATTAGTGTTACAGTAGTCCTCCTTAAACACTAATGATCTTATCACATTAAACATTTTCAAAAAGGGGACTATATAAATATTTTAGCAAAGTTCTCAATATTCTGATCACTCAAATGTTTTTGGATTAGCGTAGATCAGTTTCAAGCAGTCTCCAATTGAGAGGCTAACGCACAAATTTGTGGGGCACGGAGTTAAAAATCATAACATTAATCTTATTTTAAAAGTTATAAAAAATCTGTTTCTCATTGTTCTTGATATAAAATATTTATAAATATGCTTAGATAACGGATAATAAATAAAATACACCATAATAAACGAAATCATTACTGCGGTGCCACAAATAAAAACAAAGCTGTGAATAAGTGAGGTGAAAACCTGACGTAAAGTTGCTGGAATTCTGTTATGCCTTCAAAATACATTTTTGCGGAATGTGTAGGAATTGTATGCATTCATCTACTTCTCCTGATCCTAAATAAACTCTACTGAACGCCAACAGACATACAGCATGCGACTCGCAAAAGGCTCATGACTAGCCGCCTGCCGAAACGACGGAGTATAGGCTTTTCAAGGTAAAGTGAGAACTTCTGAAGCCCTGGTTACTTTTTTTCTTTCTCTCAATTGATATCCTTCCGCCACCTGCTAATGATAACACTGATGCGTGAGTTATATATACAGTGCTTACATTTCATCATACTCAAAACCACAAGTCTGATTACACTGCCTCAAAAATTGCTAATTTTATCGTGAACAGCCTATACTGATGATCACTGTCAGGTCAATGGGTGGCAATAATAAGCCGCACGGCATTCTGCATACCATTAAAACTAAACACCTTCAGGTCTCTCATTTTTACACTTGTAGCAGAAATTTTTCTTGTAAGGTTGTTTGCGCAAGATGTTCAATTAAAAGTAAGGCATATATGGTAGCAAAAAGTCTGTTCAGTGATACGATTCGAACAGTATTGACTATGCAGCATTAGACCATCAAGCACGCATCCCCTTTCCCTTGTTTCCTCCTTTACATACGATAATGAACTTGCGGAGCGAGGTGTCGGCAGGTGACAGTTGCTGTGACACTAGCGGCAGGATGTTTCCGACGGCGAGGACCGCAACTAATACAGTAATGGCGGCCACTGATACGGCGAAGCACAGCCACGCCAGCAACTGTCGACTGCGGCCAGAGCAAAAGGTCTTGATGGCACACCTTTACTCGAGTTGGGGCCGCGGTGGCTGAGTGGTTGGCCCGCTCGCCTCCCACCAAGGCGAACCGGGTTCAGTCCCGGTCGGGGGTAACTCCCGGAATTTCGCACGTGGGAATCGTGCCGGACGATACCGCTGGTTGGCGGGTTTTCTCGGGGTTCTCCCGTCCCCCCCCCCGCTCTATCACTCCGGCTCTGCTCCGTACATACCCCGATCGCCCTCGTCGGCTCTCAAGACCTTGCTCTTAAGAGCCGTCCAAATCTCCTCTTCACTCACTTCCTCGAGTTTCCTTACGTACGATGACACACTTGCTGAGCGACAGGACGCAGGCGATGTTAAAGACGGCAACGGCGAAGCACAAGCACAAGCACATCAGCGGCTGTGGCTGGATCACCAGGTCCTCAGGGCTGGCGCACAAGCACGCACGCCTGTCGCCTCGCCACGCGCCATATAGCTTAGCACCGCGCCGTCTCGGTTATGGGCCGTGTACTCGGCCTTCGCACACGTGGTGCAGTTTTGAGTTCGCATCAGTGTTTTACTTTCTCCCGGCGAGGTCACGCTCAAAAGTAATTCCTTCTTTGCATCACCTGTCTTCCTATAATCGTGAAACAATGGAAGTTTTGCTTAAGCTAGCTAAGCGTAGATTTTACATCCTGTTTTTGTAACGGTTTCCTGTAACAAAAAAAAAGACGTTTAGACAGTTCGACTTTATATTTTTTTCATTGTAAAGTAAATTTAAATTGGTGTATCTGTGTAGTCATATGTTTGACCTAATTAACATTGCTAAGCAGAATTTTCAGAATAGTATCGGCGTAAGAAATATTTAATTTTTGATCCATAAAAGTAAATATTTGGTAGAACAATTCAAATCAGGCAAGCTTAAATTAAATGGCTTTGGCTTTGTTTTTGTCTTCTATTTTTTACCTGTATGGATTTTCAAGGGAAGAGTTCATCGGAAGTAACAGTATAATGATACTGATAATAGAATCGAGAAAAGAAATGGAAATATGAAAGTTCACAATAGCAATCATAAAGGATGGACATTATCAAAATTCCTTAATAATCCACTGAATCGTTCCGAATACTTGTATTTGAGTATCTGGTCTAAATAGGTATTATCTTCTTATATAGTCTGTTCACGGTATAATGAGCACTTTTGAGGCCCAAGTTACTTTTTTCCTATCAGCCGTTTTTTTATCCTTCACCACGTTTAAAACAAATATTGCCATGTAATTAATAAGCACATAGTATAATTGTATGAATTTCACCGGGCTCGAAAGTTAACGTCTACGGCTACAATAAAATATATTTGTTGACTATTATTCCAAATTGATTTTTTAAGGAAACAATGGATTTTGCATTTAACGTTCATGGATGTCATATTGAATACATATTTAATCTACATTAGCAGAACATGGAAATATATGGGATGTCTCTAAGGAGCGTAATGTGAAAGACCATGCCTACTCGTGACAGTATTAGAGGACAGCATAAAATTATTGAGGTCAGAAATCTTGAGGAATCGATAATCGAGTGTTATCAGTGGATTATAAGAGGCCTATCTCCAGCTCCGAAGTAGTGTTGAATGTTTCTAACAAGTGGGGAAGGCGCAACGTAAAACATTTGGTAATTGACAGGACTTCAGAAACGTTGTATGGTGAGTATCCGTTAGGTGCCCGGTTTGTCATAATGGAGAATTGTGCCTCGCGTTGGAAAATATTTGTTGGCACTGCATCGACAATGGTGCCGTTTGTCAGAGGAAAGTGCGTGTGCCCGTATGCCTAGTAATAAAAACAGCAGCAACACGGATATTGACGCTAAAACCGCCCCATTGTAAGAGTATCAATTAGGGACCGCATAGCGTTCGCAGAGAAGTTTAGAGTTGTTCATGTATCATGGATGTCAGCGCCGCTGTTCGAGCACCCAGTGAGGATTAACCGCCCTACGACCCGTCTCAAGTGGCGTAGAGAAAGGAGCGCCTGGAAGAACAAACGAGAATGTTTTTTTTTTTTCAGAAAAGAAGAAAATTTTATTCGCCGTTGTTGGTGGTGATGGTTAGTGATTGCAGCCTTGACCAAGTGAGCTACTTGTCCCCTCCGCATACACGGCAAAGATACACAGGAAAACAAACTCACTTGAGATGATAGTGTGGCGATTTCTAAGCTGCAGGTAGTTTCTACTCACCTTTTTGTGCAGCGAGGATAAGTTGTCCACAAAACATACAGAAGACCGCCCAAACACATGCTGTAGACATTCGCGCAACAAAAAATGAGAAAGTGCTGATCGAACAGAACTGTGCTGGTCCAAATATTGCTCGTGCAAGAAACGTGCACTGTAGGAGTTCATAAAATCTCACGGTCCATAGTAATATTACAGGGACTGTACGTAATTGAGCACATGTGGTAATGGACTGATCATAGTCTTCCTGGTCTTTCACCATGCGAGAGTTGTGGCCTTCGATGCTAGTAGATGAAGTTACATAGGGCATTAAAATTTTTCTGTCGTCTTACTGTGCCGACTCTTTACACGAGATCATGATCTCGTTAGAATGATCGTGTGCTGTATACTTCTTATAGTGAGTATGGAAAATATTTTAATTTTTTGGAACGATGAGTTTATTGCCTACATTTGTAACTTTACGGTAATTAAGAATTTTTCAATTAATTATTCTTTTATTAGATCTGTTTTTTTACGTACATAATGAAGGAATTGCAGACTTCGGAATTCCGACGTATTTTAAACTCTGAGTATACAACGGACTGGTCTTCATAACAGAAGAAAATAGAGGAAGATGTCTCTAGCCATTCATCATATTTGATTTGCAGAGTATTAATAGCTTAAGTAACTAAGTTCATATTGCTGTATATAACTGATGAAGAAGCAAATGTTCAAGAAAGTAAAAAGGCAAAAAAAAAAAAACCTAGATTATTTTTGAATATAGGAATCACGACAAGCCCTCGTGTATCAAACGTTATCCGTGTTTTAACGTATACTGTTGGTTTTTTGCTTCATTCTTGGAGCTCATACACTGACTTGCTAACTACTATTTTCTAAGTTATGATTATTTATAATATTATTTTACATTTTGAGAACCAGTTGTAGTGTACAAAGGTAATAGGAATAAATAAATTTGAATATTAGAGAGTAAATGATAAATGCAAGTCAGGTGTTGTTAGAATATTTTAATTTACACGTAGAGAAATATGATAGTGATAACAATTTTTTAAGAGAAAAAACTTTATAAACATTTTTTTTTTTAAGTTTTAAGAATAAAATAATGCTTAACATTGATGGACACGCATTACCATTATGTGTTAAACCACGATGGTAAAATTTGGTTATTTAAATATCTGCTCTCATATAATACCAAGCGTTTGATTGGGATTGTTTTTCGTTGCCTCTGAAGGCAATGTAAGCATAAAATATACAGTACAAAAAAATGTTTTCCTTAAATTTTGTCCTCATTTTTTATGTTTGGCCACATTGACAATTCGCATATTTACTAAATGGGGTAGTTTTCACCTCGGACACTGTTTTGCATCTGGTGATGAACTAACGAGTGCAGCATTCTTACTGGTCGTAGGCATTGGCAATGTGGGGTGTGTAGGTGTGAAACAATATTACTGTTGTCAGACACAGACGATGGAGGTTGCAGCGACCCATATTTAAACTTCCCTGCACTTAATGTTCCTTAGAGATAGTTATTCACAGAGAAATTCTCGCCTTAGTTCCTTGTATCTGTACGTGTCAAGGCGAAAATATCAGTTAAAATTTAGGGCATAGGTTAACGCAACACTTTCATGTAATGGAAGAGTCGAAACGACGATACCTATATTAATAAATAGGGTTCCTAACTATTTTATTTCCAACTTGATGCCCCCAAATTAAGTCACGTTGTGGGTTGAGTAAAACCTAAATCCGCTCCAGCCTCACTGGTACATAAGAGTGACGAATTTATTTTCATAGCCACCAGAAAGCTGAGGCCAAACCAAGGTAATTCCTAGTAGTGGACATCGCAGCAAAATACAGGATACTCAGCGTTTCAGCAGCAACAACTTGCCTCTTCGTATTTACATTTTCTAGTCTCAGTTCTCAACGATTACCTAGTCTGGTTACAACAATCGAGCACTATGACACGCTTCTACCCGCACATATAATAAAATATAAGGTTCCTGTAAACACTCATAGTCTCTGTCATTCCGTGTTTGGCCATTCTAATCTTCTGAACTTTCTCATACTTTTGCCAACTGGCTAGAGTTATCTTGGCCGAGACCAACCCATCTACTATCAATGTGAAATTTCAACCTACACGAATACATCCCACCTGATCGGGGCCACCAAATTCACAGAGGCTTGAAAGTATAATAGTCCGTAACATGCTGTTAAGCGGAAGTCAGAAACCTCATCAATAATATGGAGTTGCCATTCGGGGGTCAAGCAGAAGCAGCATCGACGGAGGTTGCAACGATGCCATATACTTCTTCGGTTGAGACGTCTTCGCCATTCGACGGAGTCGACTGAACCTTCCGACGAACTTAAAGCGTCATTTATTACTACAGATGTTTCTTCGGCTGTGCCATCCAGTTCTTTGACTGTCCCATCTCCGGCAGAGTTCGGATCGTCGGCTTCATCACCTCCTCCCAGAGAAAACTTAACCCTGCAGCTACAGCGATAAGGTATTTTCGCATCAACACATCGCACGGTAGCATGTAAGTCATGGATGTATGAACAATCCGAACCACATTATATGTCTGTGCCTACAGTGTGGGTCGGTGTTCTACCGCAATGAAACTTACTGCAAACTTTGCAAACTCTTGCAAAGTTAAAACTTCAGGCCTCATCAAAGCTTCGGTGTTGGATCTGCAACAGAGAGTTCTTGCAGCCTCCATCGGCCGAGTGATAGACGGCGATTTAGATCCTCTACCAAAATCGGCTGCGACCAGTATCAACGACGAGCGTGCCAACTCATCACCAGGTGTGACATCTGTTTCCACGAAGACATCTCCATCCCCGGTTCCTGCTCCTTACGACGTTACGACAGCCGAACCATCTGGGTGTACTAGTGTATAATCTACAAAACTTTCAGTTGCATACCGGAGTCGCTTCTCCTGCAAGGACTTTGCCTTCAAGCTTACTGGACGACGGCATGAAGTTCATAGTTGCCTGAATAGTTGGTTTCATCTTTATCGAAATATAACTGAAGGTTGAGTGTATGAGGATGGAAATTTTACGCAGAAAAATATGAGTAGTTTTATAGTTTATTTGTAGTAATATATCAAAAATAATTTTAAAAAACAAAAAGTATTTGAATATTTTATTTTTTTATTTTAATCCTATATCGTTTAAATACTATTATAAACTGATTTTGTTAGAAAAACGCTACGATGCAAATATATTTCTTTGATCACTATCTCAATAAACGGCTATAGGGCTTACACATGCATACATTCCTGGAGATATAAATGATACCTGCAAGCTGGATTTCACGTGCCTGGCAATAAAAGTTCGCAAATTGTATTCTCCTATTCCTATAAATATTCGCTTGCTTACAACCCCACGTGTGAAAATGTGGTTTGCTGCATAATTATTTTTAAAAAATACATATAAAAAAATTCAATTAGGGCATATGCACATAATATGATCTAATATTCGGTCTAAATTGAAAAAAAAACTACGTGCTTTATGATACGTCACTCGCCTATAAATGTTCTTAAAATGCAAACAACAATACATTTACTATGCATTTTGATAAACGAAATATGATATTCGGAATAGTTATTGAAAATAATCGTGATTGAGCGTATGGCCTGACCCAATGCTGCATTGGTTATAAGATAATGTAATTCCTTAAAAATACTATTTTGATTTGATACTGTTGATAACATTAACTTCTAATGTTTTGACACATGTAATATTTCATTATTTATTGTTTGTTTATATGTGGCAGCTACCAGTTTAATTACTGTTATTTAATTATTTTATTTTTAATGACAGGTATGAACACACGTTCAAATATATTATGTATAATTGTAATAATTGTTTTTTAAATTCTTTCCGAATTATTTTAAAGTGGTTTATAGCGGAGATCACGAGCTAAGAGCAATGTGTTATTTCCGTTGTCATGGTAACGCATGGCGAGATGTGTAATATGTAATGCAGCACTATTGTGATTGGCGCGAGGTTTGAAACTAACATTTTAAGTATGTAGTTGATGATGTTAACTAGTCATATTGTTTTCCGCCAGGCAGGACGCTGACCTAGTGTGTTTCGGCATGGTGGGTATTAATATATTTTATTTTGTTAATTTTGCAACGAGTGCGTGATAATAATACAGGCTGCCCTCTTGGGGCGAAGATGCACAATAGTTTGAGATGAGAAGTTAAGTCTGTACGCGCTTACTACATGGGTATTTTTTAAATATAAGTTTAAGCTACCTCAATTTGATAATTGGTACTGAATGATCTGTATATAGTGTACGATATACCCAAGAGCCTGATATGAGAAGATAGAGCGTACGTCCCGGCATTAAGAAAGACACCTTGCGAGTCCAGCCTACGTGATTTCTTCAATATGCGGCCATGAAATAGTATTTAAACTAAGTTATTTAAAGTTGTCGACTACAGAGACAATATTGACATTTATTTATTAATTTTCGTAACTTTATTTTTTTTGTCATAGTCGCTAACTTGAACCATAATTATTTGAGTTCCTCAAACGTGTTTGCCTACGGAGCCCGGAAAAGTTTCTCAAATTTGCGGGAGCTAATTCGAGAAGACACATTTGGATTATTTTCATTTTTCAAGATTTTAGAAAATTCACAACAAATATATACATTTGAATTTAAAAGAGATGCCATCATGAGAGAGGCTAAAGTTACTGTAAGGTCACACAAATCAAAGCTCAATTTAAAGTTTACATTGATTTCATAATAGTTATTGAACATATCAGTTCCTCATTAAAGTATTAGTGTCACATTTAAATATCTTCATTGAAATTAAATTTTGCATAGGGGATATTTTCTTTGAAATTAAATTTCATATAGAAGATATTTTCATTTCTGTAGCTTGCAGTAGATTGGTTCTATATTCTTCCCAGTGTATATACATGTTTTTTTCCAGTCAAGTTAGACCATCTGAGACTTATGTTCCGAAACGAAGACATGTGTAGGTGGTTTTACGTCGTAGCAAAATAATTCTGTCCTGTTGAGACGGGTATATACGAACTCCTGGTCACAACTAAGTGTTAGTAGTAAAAAGAAAACTGTTCCAATCCAGGATAATATTTCCCAACCCAATATTTCATATTTGAATGTACTCTGTGCACTCACACAACAATATTAGGTGTTACGTCATTACAGCAGTAGAAAAGTATTACAATAATGAAAATATAAATAATTTATTGGAAAAAATATAAAAATGGCATTCGTCAAACATAAACATTTCAGTGTTGGCATGAGAAAATGTGTTCGAACAGATTTGGGTAATTCGTGTATGAAATTTAAATAGTTGTGGGGGTGTTGGTGAGGGAGGGTTTGGGGGTTGAGGATGGGCTATTCGGGAGGGGTGGGNGTGTTTGAATGCGAGAATATGGGGATTTTGAGGATGGTGTTAGATTAGAAGTGGGTGGTTGATTTATGATTATATCCTAGTTATTCTTCAATGTGGCTGATATTTAAACAAATTTTGCGGATAATCAGCCACAGTGATGAGTCATTCAGCTACATTGAGTTGCAAGTATTTGTTTTCTCTTTTTTTATAATTTTTCGGGAGTTGGGAGAAAAAAGGTTTTTTTGGGGGGGGAAGGGGGGGGGGGTTAAATGGGTATTTTCGAAAGCCTTACATGTTAGTTTAAGGAGAAAACTGGTCATTTTGACCACCGCATCTGACATCAACCAAAATGGCGGATGGTTCCTGGCTCCTACTCTCCCCATCCTGTGCCAGAACCGACATAAACTCACTACTTGCAATATATAGGTATATCTTAATTTTAAAAAGCAGAAATTATTTTTTGTTATTGAATATAGGATAGCATGGCAACAGCTCGGCGTAAAGTTTTCCCAAACATTACAATATTTCTAAACATTCGTAATGATTAAGTGTTTCTGCGAGTGGTATTAACGTTTACCAATTAAATGAACAGTAGACAAATATTTTTCACACTTCTCGTACTTTGCGGTACTTACTTTTGTAATACCAGTGTGCCGTTCTTCTGTTAAATGCGTTACGCAGCACAGCGATACGGAACGTCCGATATGATTTATTTAGTACCTGTGTATACCCACGTTGCACAAGGTCTGCAAATAGCAACTGAGTTCGGTATTTTGAAATTACAGGAAACAGAGTGCTATAGGAAAGCTCAAAACTCGAAGCAAAGTGTTTAGGGCTCGTTGCTTACGTGCCCGGAACACTTTGCTATTTATGATAGCTCTAAGCTATCATAAATAAAAATACTCGCAAATAATTCCGAAGGTAAGAAATAATTGAAATACTTCACTCTGACCACATGATTAAAATCAAATTTCTTTAGAAAATTACTGTAAACATTTAAATTGCTTTGTAAATTGTTAATATATTTTTTACCATTTAAAATGAAACTAGAATTTAACCCCGTTTTTTATTGTCCAAAACATATTACATTAGTGAAAACCAAATGATTCATAGCCGGAGAAAAGAAATATTTTATTTCGTAGCTATACAATTACCTAACATATTATTATACACTGAAGAGCCAAAAAAACTGGTACACCTGACTAATATCGTGTAGGGCCGCCGCGAGCACGCAGAAGTGCCCCAAGACGACGTGGCATGGACGCGACTAATGTCAGAAGGTATGCTGGAGGCCATTCACACCACGAATCCTACAGGGCATCCAAAAATCCATAGGAGTGCGAGGCGGTGGAGATCTCTTCTGAACAGCACGTTGCAAGGCATCCCAGATGTGCTCAATAATGTTCATGTCTGGTGATTTAGGTGGCCAATGGAAGTGTCTAAAGTCAGAAGAGTGATCCTGGAGCAACTCGGTAGAAACTCTCGACGTGTGGGGTGTCACATTGTCCTGCTGGAATTGTCCACGTCCGTCGGAATGCACAATGGACATGAATGGGTGCAGGTGATCGGACAAAATGCTTACGTATTTGCCACCTGTCAGAGTCATATCTAGACGTATCAGGGGTCCTATTTCACGCCAACTGCACACGCCTCATACCATTATAGAGCCTCCACCAGCTTGAACAGTGCCCTTTTGACATGTAGGGTCCATGGATTCATGAGGATTTCTCCATACCCGTCCAAGTGCATCCTCCCGATACAATTGTAAACGAGACTCGTCAGACCAGGCAACGTGATTCCAGTCATCAACAGTCCAATGGCGGTGTTGGCGGACCCAGACGAGGCGTAAAACTTTTTGTCGTGCAGTCAACAACAGTACACGACTGGGCCTGCGGCTCCGAAAGCCCATATGAATGATAGTCCGTTGAATAGTTCGCACGCTGGCACTTGTTGATTCCCCAGCATTGAAATCCTTGCCAATTTGAGAAAGGGTTGCACGTCTGTCACGTTTAATGATTCTCTTCAGTCGTCGTTTGTCCCATTCGTTCACGATCTTTTTCCGGCTGCAGCGATGTCGAATATATGGTTTTACCGGATTCCCGATATTCACGGTACACTCGTGAAATGGTCTTACGCGAAAATCCAAATTTCATCGCTATCTCGGAGATGCTATGTCCCATCTCTCGTGCGCCGACTATAACCCCACATTTTACTCACTTAAATCTTGATAACCTGCCATTGTAGCACCAGTAACCGATCTAGCAACTTTGCCAGACGCTTGTTGTGTTAAATACGCGCTGTCGACCACATCTCTTTACTCTGATTGGTTCCATACCTCTGTTATTTGCATACGCACGCCTATACCATTTTTTTTTTGGCTCTCCAGTGTACCAAAAGTACCATTAATATCTTTCTGAATAGGATTATGTAACTCGCGGAGTTTCACGCCAATTTTTTAATTTTAAGTGTCGATTGTAATGAAGTATATGCGTTACAGTTTGACATTCTTTTAATTACTTTTGGTATAAGCAAGACTAGTAATTATTTATCCTAGATTCTTAATGTGTTATATATTGTTTCTATCAAATCCAAAAGAAAGGTTTATACAATATTTTGGTAGGTAAATAATACTTCACTAAAAATCCCCAAAAATCATAATGTAGAATTAGTTGTTTTTTTATGCGGTTTTTACAATAATGATCTAATATTCACCGGGAAGTATCTTAGTATGAAAATATTAGTTCATTGATTAGAAAGTACGCAGTGCTTAAGGCAGGTAATATGCGGATTATTTTACGCAATGGATAACACGTGGCAGGCAAGTATATAATATATTATTGTCGATATCGTATGCATTTTAATAAACAGTAAATATGAGAAATGAAAAGGAAGTTGGAGTAATTAAAAAACCACTAGCGTCCAGCTTTTACAACTCATGTGAATGTTTCATTTATCAGGCGAGATTTTCAACTAATTATTTAAGCAACCCTTTTTAATTTTTTCTTTGATACACCAGGATGGCTAATAGTAAAACGGTTTACTGCAACCTAACAACTTATAATTTTTAACATAAAGATGGTACAAGATTTTTACACCTTACTTAAAATTCGATCCCAGAAACCTTCACCGCGCAAGTTTGCTAGCTAAACAAACAAACTACACCACAATGGTAGGGTCCAATAAAATGTTCTGTCATGGATAGGATACTGCTATATATATGCTTATTGATATCGCGCGGAAGTGTTATGAGAGCTTATTACAGTCTTAAACCATGCAATATGGAACATAACAAAATGGAAGTTATTTTACATGAGCAAGCAACTTTTTCATGTTTCCGTATCTCACCGACTCACAAAAAATAACATTTCACGAGGTTTTTTTTAGCAAACATAATGTATTACCTAACACAAATATGTGTTAGCTTATTGCAAAAGGCACACGCAAAAGTTTTTGTAATACTTTCGCGAATATTATCTCATACCAAACTTAAGTGTTCGTGTTGCGATCGTAATACGGTTTTCTGAAATGATCAAGTTTACGTACGATGTATACATAACATCACAAATTGTAAGTTAGGGAAAGTAATCGTAATGCCAGCCTAACGCTTCTAAAAAGTAGACTAAATTCTGTTCCTAAACCATTACGGCTAATAATGAAGTCAAAACCTATGTTACACGTTACGTTTGTGAGTTGTTCTCTTCCTTCAGGATGGAACTTCTCCGACATGTAAGGATCTGTTGGGTAGGTGCCTTCAGGATGTCGGTCTCCATCTCTGGACAGCTGCAAAGAAAAAATTAGATTTTCACTTACTGGAAATAGAGCGCAGGTATAATGGAAATTGAATCCGTTTTTAAGCTGCTCACGAATGAGCTTGAAGGGGCTGCGGTGGTGTAGTACTTATATTACTCACCTCCCACCTAGATAAATTGGGTTTGATTCCCGGCGGGTTCACTCCCGGATATTCGCATGTGGGAATCGTGCCAAACGTTGCCGCTGGTAGGCGGGTTTTCCCGGGAATCTTCGGTTTCCCCCACCCCCTCATTCCGGCGCTACTTCATACTCACCTCGCGTCACACTAATCGGCTCAAGACCTCGATGTTAAGAGCCGTCCAAATCTCTTCACTCACTCACCCACGTTGGGCATCGAAGTAATGCTCTAATTTCAGATAGGTTTATTGTTAGCTCTAATCGCTAAAGCGTTACATCATCAGGTAAGGTAGTGGACCGATGAGTATTCAAGCCTGATCTCTGCACGCCCCAGAATTTGAGTACTACGAAGGCGAATAAGTGGTTTGCTCTTCGTTATGTTCAAGAAGTCATGTAGACTTTAACCGTTTTGTATAAAAGTGACAAATTGTAGCCGTTAGTGTGACTTAAAAACAATAAAAAAAAAGTAAATCTAGTTTTTAAATATTAATTTGGCAAATTATGTGCCTTATAATATATGTCTAATAAAATACGAAATATATCCAATATAAAAAGCAAAATATTTAATTCTATAATTACAGCTATTAAAACTATTATATATATACACATAACATTATAATTTTTGTAAGTGTAACAGTAATAATAATGTTGGGTATATTTTATGTTAAACACATAAATTCGTTTGGGGGGGGGNCAATGGAACACAATAAATCTTTAATTTAAAGTTTTGAGTGGATGCAGAAATGAACAATATTTAATACTTAGACGCTGCACTTCGTAATACTGAATTTATGGTATTTCTCCCCCTTTTTTTCGTGGCTTTGAACTCGAAATTGTAAGGAGATAACACGTGCCTGCGTCTCTCTAAAGAAGCTTTTTGATTAACATGAAATGCAAACAGGTGTGCTAAATGAACTGTAGAACTCTTTTTGTAGTATGTTTTTGATATGCCTATATGTTATCTTAACTTTTTGAAATTTGTTATTACAATTTTTTAGTTTAAAATACAACAATACTTTATCTTATTAATTTTTTTAATTTAATTAACTTAATTTAACTTAAATTACCTACCAGCATGCTTTGTCATCTTACAATAAAATGTATCTTGATATGAATAAATGAACAAAATTATTCCAAATACATGAGATATGAAGAAATAAAATTCAAAGTAAAATTNTTTAAAATACAACAATACTTTATCTTATTAATTTTTTTAATTTAATTAACTTAATTTAACTTAAATTACCTACCAGAATGCTTTGTCATCTTACAATAAAATTTATCTTGATATGAATAAATGAACAAAATTATTCCAAATACATGAGATATGAAGAAATAAAATTCAAAGTAAAATTNGTATCTTGATATGAATAAATGAACAAAATTATTCCAAATACATGAGATATGAAGAAATAAAATTCAAAGTAAAATTCTCAGTATGCTGTGCAATCTATGTAAGGATAGGCAGAAAAAAATTATGTTTATCATAACTGATAATTACAAAAAGGGATGCCACAACAGGGAAACCAATTATAATAACTGAATTCTTTTTTTATTTTTCGTTACATATTCATTGAGGTCAGGAGCTTTGTGATGTGCAAGGCTGGTTAGCTGTCAACTTCTTGTGCGTTGGTATCCCTGCAGGAAAAAGCCCGCTGTGTTGAGTGGCACATAGATACAGAACCTGCAACGCATATGCAATGGAACTTTATAGGGGTTTATCGCAGACGTGCTGCACCTTCCAGATGAGAAAACAAGCGGTGGTGACAGCGGTTCATGGAAAAAGGCAGTGCGGCGAATAACAGAAGGCAAGGAATACCACGTGTTGCTGAGAACTACGTCGAGCGATCCACATGAAATACCTGCGGATCACAAAAAAAAAAAATATCCACTATCCCTGCATTACGAGAGCTGAAATTATATGGGAAAACGACTAATATTCGTGCATCGATAGAGCGACGCGTAAATATTTAGAAATATAAACACGCTACTAAAGCAGTTATTCTCACTCTAGTATGTAAAGAAAAACAATAAGATACCGTTATTGTTTACTTCTAATATAATCATTGCATATTTAATATAATAAAAACAATAAAAGTGAAGTGGAAAAAAAAAATAAAAAATCAGATCTGAATACTGGCGCTAAGTATGGTGCAGATCTTTCGCTCCGATCAACACGGATATTGGATGATGTGAAATGGTAGTGGAGACGCAGAGAAACGAAAACGGGGGAGGAAATGGGAGAACCCCGAAAAAAACCGCTCACCAAGGCACAGTGCCNCCCCCCCCAACCCCGGGCCGAAAATTTCACGGCTGCCGGGGCCTGGGGTTGAACCGAGGACCTCACGCTGAGAGAACAGCCAAAATAATATTTATTTGTACAGTGCTAAATAGATTTTCAGTTGCCCTAAACAAAATATTTCGTTGGGTAAACAAAACTTGAAAATCAACAAAATAAAATTTTTCATCTAAAGAAACACACGTTTTAATAAACAAACGCTTCGTGTTGAGCCAAATAAAATAACAATGTCAACAAAATAATAAGTTTTACCAACTGTATCTATTTGTTAGGCCACCTATTTAATTGCTTTCGTTCGAAAATACCGCTCGAGTGTTGGTTTGCATTTTTTGTGACAATTGGGATGGTATAAGTATTTGTTAGTGAATTTATTGATGCTTAATCATGGTAAAAATCCGCTAATAAAATAAGCTTAAGAGGAAGAGGAAACTAAACAGTAAAGTTATAAAGCTTGAAGTATTTGTCTGCGCACGTTATCCAGTATTCATGATGTATGAATTTAAAAACATTTCGAGTTTATCAGAAGTTACTTCTGCTGAGGTTACTAAGGCGTAGCACTCTGGCGCAGATGCTCTGCGTTCGAATGTCGGACGGACTTTTAATTTTCTTATATCAACCAAAACTGCATATTGTACGTAGAGGAAAACAAATCTTTAGTTCGACCAACCACATTTTTGTTTGAAGAAACAAAATAAGAATAACCAAATAATTTGGTTTCAGTAACTAAATATTTTATTGCCACTATACAAACAATTAATATGGTTGCGCCATACAAACTTTGATTGATTAAAATAAATCGTTTTTTAGGTGAAAAAGTGTGAGGTCAGCGACTAACTAACTTAGCCAACCATGGGTCACTGTAGTAATGTATTAATTCACTAACACCGATTCAATGAGTAGGTCAGCCACTGTCTTATTCAGAATACCGTTGTATTGAGCAGGGATACATTTTTTTGTAAAGCCGGCTATGGTGGCAGAAAAGCCATCCGATGCTGGGGCTCCGACATCAGGGACAGCGCAGAAGCAGTTGTTCTCTTCCAGACAATTTTCTGCAACTGGCTGTAATTAGTTTGTGGAACCATGCGTGGACCGGTGGCAAGGGCCATGGCGCGGATGCGGGGGTGTATCGGACAGCGAAGACGGCTACTAATATAATAATGGTGGCCACCAGCACAGTGTGAAGTAAAGGCCCAGTGGCAGGTGCCGAGAACCACTTCTTCGTTGCTGGCGGCGTCTGTCTCCCCGGCACCGTGGTTCAATCCTCGTCCTCCTGGCGTCCACCGACGTCGTGTCGCTGCTCCCCGCAGAGACGTCTCGACAGGGAGACCGTCTGGCGAGTGCAGTAGGGCGTCATCCCGCTAGCTGACGCCGACCTCCTACCGCCTCGCCACGCACCGGTCAATTTCGAACTGCGCGACAGTCGAAAATACTGGCAGCTGTCGCACCTGTGGTTCTGTTCCGAGGTTACTGAGGCGCTTCTCTGAAGGGAGGCGACGTCGGTCTTGAAATTACTGTTTTATTGAACTTTGTTTTTTGTAACACTAACGAGATATTTGTTTGCCTAACACTTAATTTAAATTGTTGCTAAAATCTGAACAGATGTAGTAATGACACGATTTCCTCAAATTAAAAAAAAAAACACTTTGGCGAAATTTTAGTTTCTTAATTCATTTGGAAAAAGAAATCTTTTGGTTGTAAAAAGGTGGATCTTTTGGAAAAACTGTTGTTGCCATATTAATAGCATCTTCTATTATCTTATATTATATTATCATCTTATATTCACTTATATTTATTTTAGACACATGAAAATATAGTTGCAAAATTAGCTCCATCATAACATTCTTAAAGGAATAAATTTATAAAACAGATAGTTAAGGCAAGTTGGAACGAGAACCATTGGGTATTTATTCTATTTTGTTATAAATATTCAATAAAGTAAATTTCTTAATATGTAACATTTATTACTGCGTCACAAGTTCAGAGCAAACATGATACTAAACTTTACCCAGATTTTGATTATATGATAAACATGATTTATTGTATCACAATTGACCCCACTTTGGCAGGTATATTTAAATTTCAATTCAACGAAACTCCTCTATGCTCTATGATTATATCAATAGCTACATTATCAGTTTCTTAGAACCTTTCTTACATCATATGTAGTAAAAGGCATAAATACTTTGTGTATAAGAAAATATGATTTTGCAATTAATTCATGGTTTTCCTTATGATTTCGGAATGCATTTTATCTGATTTGGCCTCATACTTCCGAGAAATACGAACAGCGTACCTTTATGTTCTTTTACGGATGTGCTTGTTAATTATGAGCAGTTCGTCCTTATGTGTTTACAATTATAAATTTGTTGCGATCATTTGTTGTAAGCGTGAAATTTATGGTGTGCTACGAGCAATACTTTAAATTAGCATGACTGGTAATCTTGCTTAAAAAAATATGAAATCGTAGAGCCAGAAGAAGGTGTAAACTTCTTTTGTATCTTTGAAGTAATATTTCAAGGAGTGTTATTTACCAACGTACAAATTATCATAGAGTTTCAAAACCAGATGTTTCTATTTCTCGGGCATTAATGATAATAAAGCCATTGCTTATTCAGGTACATAAATAAAATTTGCAGCCAAAAGTTGCCGGAATCCAACTTCGCTTTTAGGGTGATGTAAGCGAAGGCACAAATAATTGTACACCGTATGCATGCTTCGTGTCATGAAGTATTACTGTCACAGAAACTCGATAGAGAACATTGTGATGATATTTATTATTAGTATGAATAATCAATTGTGAAAGTGTCTGAAGTCACCACTTTTTTTTTCACCTCCCTCGGAAGACCTGGCTCCCACACAACAGAGAGTGAACAGGTCGTAGTGAATATAACCTGGTATGTTATGCCTGGGTCTGCGAACATCTGTGATTCTGCAACCACACGGAAAACGTGAAAACAATAAAATACCTTTCATACGAGTTTATCTTTAGAACTTTTCCCGAAACTGAATCAAAATTTATTTAAGTTTTTACAAAGGTATCCCTTGCATGGGTATTTATATGCATGATTTTTTTTTATTTTCCAAGCACAATGAAAGAAATAATATTTGCATATTGAGGCACTTCCTAACAGTATTTGGGACTCAGATTATGGAATATAATATGTCAGTTATTTGGTATGTCAAAGAATTTGACTGACCAGCACTGTTATCATAAATGTAACGAAAACAAGCAATTGTGATAAAACAGTAGCCTGCACCAGTGGTATTCCCTTTAGTTTAGGTATGAAGAATGCAGGGTGTAGGCATAATTACCGAACAGAGCTAAAAAAACAGGTGAGATATTTGTACGCAGCAGGTTTCCTCTGTAAAATTACCTATAGAACGTTATGTGTTTGGTCTAGATACTACGTCAGTCAATATGAACGTAAATTCGTGTTTCACTATACTGATTGATTTGATTTACAATGTGGTTTGTTATCCAAGGATACATGTACAAACATGCGGGGAAAGATCTGGTAAAAATTGTTGTAAGTATAAAGACATGGTTTCACAATGCCAGCCTTCAAAACGGTTCTTCTTGTGTAAAACTTGATAACACGTTGCCATGATTTTGACTAGGTCATAAGTGGTTTGCAAAAAAGCATTAATTTTTTTTTACACTGACCAGCACCATTGTTACCTGATGTATAAACATCCGTTACTATTCTGTAGAAATAAGCGCTGTATTTACTGAACGTAGACCATGGTGTCAGGTGTGTAATAAGACACCAGTTTTTTTTGCCCACCTGAACTTTGTAAGAAAACTACTTTCTTGTTAAATCCAAGAACGAAAACGGATCCGACGAAGACGAAGCAACGCCGACGTTGCAAAACTTACCACCGAAGTACTTTTCCATATTTCTCCCGGTTTCTCTCTCCCACCTTCGTCTCTTTGCTAAGAAGTAATGTCTCCCCCTACCTGGTGTTTCATACAAGCCAGCTACGACTTGTGGCGTGGACTAGAGCATAATTAAAATAAAAATTCGTATGAAAACATGTTTGATGCTGATGAAAGGAGCCAAGTCTTCATTAGCGTCTGCCGGCGCCTCGTTCAAAGCGGGGACGAGCAATTCAATTGACCGTCGTCGGCAGTGAAAGGCATCACGTTACCTTCTGCGCCTCTTAATGTCGTAAATGCGGCCATAGCTTGGTTTTGTTAATAACTGCGTAGTGTACGCCAGCTTAACAATAATACTGCTAACATTTTGCAGTATTTACGATATAAATTATTAGGGTCTACAGAAATGAAAATTTACTACAAACATTACATTTTTAGGCTATATACAAATTCTGCATTCGAAGTCATGTTTCCAGGCTGCAAGATGGTGGATTAAGTCGTTCGCTCGCGTGTAGTCCGTAGTTGCCTTGTCAGTNCACCTGTGGTTCTGTTCCGAGGTTACTGAGGCGCTTCTCTGAAGGGAGGCGACGTCGGTCTTGAAATTACTGTTTTCTTGAACTTCGTTTTTTGTAACACTAACGAGATATTTGTTTGCCGAACACTTAATTTAAATTGTTGCTAAAATCTGAACAGATGTAGTAATGACACGATTTCCTCAAATAAAAAAATAAAAAACTTTAGCGAAATTTTGGTTTCTTAATTCATTTGGAAAAAGAAATATTTTGGTTGAAAAAAGGTGGCTCTTTTGGAAATACTGTTGTTGCCATATTAATAGCATCTTCTATTCGCTTATGAATATTTTAGACACATGAAAATATAGTTGCAAAATTAGCACCTTCATAACATTCTTAAAGAAATAAATTTATAAAACAGATATTTAAGGCAAGTTGGGACGAGAACCATCGGGTGTTTATTCTATTTTGCTATACATATTCAATAAAGTAAAATACTAAATATGAAACATTTATTACTGCGTCACAAGTTCAGAGCAAACATGATACTAAACTTTGGTCAGATTTTGATAATATGATAAACATAATTTATTGTATCACAATTGACCTCACTTTGGCAGGTATATTTAAATTTAAATTCAACGAAACTCCTCAATGTTCTATGCTTATATAAATAGCTAGATTATCAGTTTCTTAGAACTTTTCTGACATCATCTGTAGTAAAAGGCATAAATAATTTGTATATAGGAAAATATTATTTTGCAATTAATTCACGGTTTTCCTTATGATTTTGGAATGAATTGTATCTGATTTGGCCTCATACATTCGAAAAATATGAACAGCGTACCCTTATGTTCTTTTACGGATATGCTTATAAATTATGAGCAGTTCCTCCTTACGTGTTTACAATTATACAATTTGTTGTGATCATTTGTTGTAAATGTAAAATTTATGGTGTGCTACGAGCAATACTTTAAATTAGCATGACTGGTAAGCTTGCCTAAAAAAATATTATATCGTAGTGCCCGAAGAAGGTGTAAACTTCTTCTGTATCTTTGAAGTAATATTCCAAGGAGTGTTACATACCAATGTACAAATTATCATAGAGTTTTGAAACCAGATGTTTCTATTTCTTGGGTACTAATGATAATAAAGCCATTGCTTATTTAGATACATAAATAAAATTTGCAGCCAAAAGTTGCCGGAATCCAACTTTACTTTTAAGGTGCTGTAAGCGAAGGCACAAATAATTGTAGACCGTATGCATGCTAGGTGTCATGAACTATTACTACCACAGAAACTCGATATAGAACATTGTGATGATATTTGTTATTAGTATAAATAATAAATTGTGAAAGTGCCTCAAGTCACCACTTTTTTTCGCCTCCCTCGAAAGAACTGGCTCCCACACAACAGAGAGTAAACAGGTCGAAGTGAATATTACCCGGTATTTTATGCCTGGGGCTGCGAACATCTGTGATTCTGAAACCACACGAAAACGTGAAAACAATATAATGCCTTTCATATGAGTTTATCTTTAGAACTTTTCCCGAAACTGAATAATAATTTATTTAAGTTTTTACAGAGGTATCCCTAGCATGGGTATTTATATGCACGATTTTTTTTTTATTTTGAAAGCACAATGAAATAAATAATATTTGCATATTGAGGTACTTCCTAACAGTACTAAATCTTAGGGGCTCAGATTATGGAATATAATACGTCAGTTATTTGGTATGTCAAAGAATATGACTGACCAGTACTGTTATCGTAAATGTAACGAAAACACGCAACTGTGATAAAACAGTAGCCTGCACCAGTCGTATTCCCTTTTGTTTAGGTATGACGAATGCAGGGTGTAGGCATAATTAACGAACAGAGCTCAGAAAACAAGTGAGATATTTGTACGCAGCAGGTTTCCTCTGTAAAATTACCCAGAACGTTATGTGTATGGTTAAGGTACTACGTCAGTCAATATGACGTACACGCGTGTTTCACTATACTGATTGATTTGATTTACAATGTGGTTTGTTACTCGAGGACACATGTACAAACATGTGGGGATAGGTCTAGCAAAAATTGTTGCTTAAGTATTAAGACATGGTTTCACAATACCAGCCTTCAAAACTGTTTTTGTTGTGTAAAATATGATAACACGTTGTCATGATTTTGATTAGGTCATGAGGTTTGATGACTACAAGTATAATAAATTTTCGTGTGAGATTTCAGGCAAGACTTGCTAACCGGGTCCTAATCTAGTTCGTGCTCCGTTGCATGCATGAATGCAGTTTCTAGAAAACCCGTTAATTGAGGTCTCATTATTAAATACGCGCTTGATTGCTCATTGTAATGAAAATAAACTCAGTATCCTTTTTTCAACGTTGTGTTTGAAAATAAAGGTGGCAACTACGTAATAATAATAATACGAACTCTTCACACCATTAACGTATCTTAGATCGCTAATCTTACGTGTGGCACGTTACCACCAACAATTAACGCCAACCTGAAGTCAGTGCACGATGTATATATGCCCAAAATTATACGCAGTTACTACGCTATATCTGCCCTTAAGTAGAATGACGTGGGAGGTACACTCATGCGCCTGCAGAAATCATCGTATCAACTTCCTTTCACATATCGTGCATTAGGGAGGTAACGAAATTCGACACTAATGGGTGAGAAAGTACGAAGGCACAAAATAAAGAAGCATTCAAACATAACGCTTAAAGTAGTGAAATATAGCCAATTCTGGGGCAATGAAATGTAATAATCAGTGAGAGGCCTGAAAGGAATTTCAGTAATTTGCAAATATTGATTCCACGTCTAATATTCTCTTAATTAGTTTGTTGTTCATTTTCTTTTTTGTTATTTTTGTTTCAATGTTATCACTAGAGTACTCCTCCTCCATCTTTTCCTTTTTATGACCAGTATTTACTTTATGCCATGCAGAAAAAACAAGTTTTATCTGTCGCTTTCCATCATGAAATCTCATTACCTTAGCAAAACATCTGGAAACAATAATTCCTTACAGACTGTCATTCGGGAGAATAATACCCTAAATAATTTTGAAAAAAGAATTTATTTACTAAACAAGCGCCAACTTGAACCAGAAAGCATCCCACCACATTACATTACGCATACACACTCAAATATACAAGGTGTTTTTAAATTATATTTCGAAATTAAAAACAATGATATATATGAACTAATATAATATACAGGCAGATTATAAAATCATGGGACTAACTTTTTGGGGTGCTAGAGCTCACTTAAACAAACAATTATTGTATAGGAATATATGGGCGGAAGTGACGCGTTGAGGTCCAATTCACTAATGAATGAATACAGGGTAATTCATATTTCACAAATCGAGGTTTTATTGTTGCATGAACATGTGAATTGATACATGAGCCCTTGAGACAACTCCCTCCCTTTTCTACGTATGCTCCGTACAATTCGCGTCGTAAAAGGGGGGGGGGGATCTTCGTCGCACTTGTTGGATTATTATAAACGATCCTTCACACTGCGGGATAATTACTAAAGGTCCTTCACACTCGCTGGATGACTGTACTTATCTGGCTTGCTGTGCGGGTAGTTGTTCTTGCAGATGAGGTCCGGTGAGCTGGAACTGCTCTCGTCCTGTCACGGGCGCCTCGGTGACTCGTCACGACGTCCCTCCTTCTCGGGTCGACGCAGGACTCTGTGTCTGATGGCGGCTGGCTGCCGTTCTCGTCTCCTGCGGAATCACTCCTCCCTCCCGGAATCTCGTCGGCCGACTGCCGGGTTTTCTCGGACGCTTCCCGCCGTACGTCCCGTTTGCCGGCCTCGGAACCGAGGTCAGCGTCTCGATACGTTTGGCGAACTCGTTTTCTCTCTCTGCCGGATGGCCCTGGGACAGGCCCTCTGTGATTGGTCAGTTGCACGCGGCTGGCTTCTTCTTGAGCGGACGCCCTCCGTTAGGGCTCGTCCCTCGCTCCCGTTCTCGATGTGGGGCAGTAACTGACTGTTGCTTGCCCCACCACGTCCCGTCTAAGGATCCACACAGGTGTGTGAAGATCCCCACCTGCCCTACGAGGCACAGGCTGCTCTGGACTATCCCACTAGCTCGACCTGGCACCTCTCGGTGAAGTTCGCCACTCGATCCCACCCTCCTCGGTGCGTTGCAACTGACTGGAAACTCACTGGCTTATGCGGCGACTGGCTGGTTAACTCGTGTCCCGATCTGGCTGACCCCTTAATGTCGTGACTGCCTATCTGCGCATCCCGGAGTGGCGGTACTGAACTCCCGTGTCACTTTCTGCTCGTTACTTCGACTGATTGACTCGTTAACGTTTCTCACTGACTGCTCGCGTCGTACTCCCGTCGTCCGGCTCCGAAAACCGGACGTCTCGCGGTAGGTCGTCCAACCAACTGACGACGTGTCTCACTGCTCCCGACTGACTGACCGCGTTTCCTCGGACTCCTCCGGTTTTGTAGGTCCTCATCGCCATATTGAACTGCCCCCGCCACTGCAGGTAGCCGCGGACCGCCGTGTTCCCCTGGGTAATCACCCGCGGGCGTGTACTCCAGCTCTCCGCGCTTGGGGCCAGCGTCTGCTGTTTTGTTCTGGTTTACCAGTTTCAGCACTCCGTTCTGTCCGTGCGGAAATAATTGAAGGCGCCCCTCAGTTCTGCGTCTATGTAGTTCTCCTGCCTGGCTGCTATTATTTCCGCCCGCTATTCCAAAAGCTCTCAGGGTTTCATATTGTGGTCAACAGCCTGGGACAAAGCACAGCCTGGCGAGGTTATAAATACGTCTCGCCGTTCCTGCCTGCTCGCGGAGCCTGGCGTCTGCCATTCTATTCTAGCTGGAGGTTTGTTGTTTGTTCGGCGTTGTGGGAATACTTCGGGATCTACCCCTGGCCGCTGCCTTCGTGTTCTTCCCGCTGTCACCTGATTCCACACCGTGACGCTATTCTCCCGCATGTCCGCCTTCCCATGCAAATGGTCGTCTTGTAGGGCCGATCTGGCGCCGTTCCTTTCGTCACGGCTGCCAGTCCCTAAATCCTGATTGATGTCGTTCGCCTGCGAGCTTCGTTAGAGCGTGGTACGGACGAATAAAATATAGGGACGTCGCAGGCGTCAAATATTTTATAATACAAAACATGACGTTTTTTTTAAATTTAGTTTCCCTCATATCTATGCTTTTTAAAATATATTCTTATTTAACTCATTATACCTTCGTTACATTGAAACACGGCCACAGACAGTTGAATAATATTTCAAAGCACACATTTATGAAATATGTGAACAAATGTGATAACCAGTCATATTTTTTCAAATAAAATGTTTAGAATGAGGTTTTAGAAATTGGTTATGGCAAACCGAGTGCCGTGGCGTTGTGGTAACACACTCGCCGGGTTCGATTTCCAGTCTAGACATTCTCGTTTTGGTTTCCGTGGTTTTCGAAATCAATCTTAGGCGATCGCTGAGGTGGTTTCGTCACACAGGCCATGGCTATTTGCTTCCTCGTCCATGTTTCTCTGAGCAAATCTCTCTCTCTCTCTCTCTCTCTAATCTCTAATGTCCTTGCTGTTGACGAGATGTTATGACTAACCTACAAAGTAAAAAGATTTCTGTACATGTTACAAACAATTATTTGTAAACTAGTTTCCAAAGGTTTTCCTGTAACTCCATATTAGAAATTTTATATATTTCCAACAAGTTATTTTAGAAAACATAGAAAACTGTTAATGTAGCTCAATACTCATATTAAATTTGAAGTCTATAACACTCTCTTGTGAAAACTCAATATTCGTTTTACAAATTCCACCTTAAGATGGTGTGATATTTAGTCTATTTTATTTGTAGTGTGACAAACATCTCTTTGGAAACTAGTTTCAAACAAATTCCCTGTACAAATACAGAACAACTTTTGCAGTGTACCTACGTGTTTTCTACTCATCCGGCAGGCTTACTCTACACTATATCCTCTCCACGTTTAAGGCGCCTTTCTCAGCATGACTTATAATTCGTATGTACTTAGGAATATAAGAGCCTTATTATTATATTAGTAAACAACCGCTGAACGCGAAGCCCAAATAAATAAATTTCTGCTGCGATCGTCAAGGATGCACCTTTGAAATCAGTGGCATAAAAATAGTAACGTACATAAAATAAACATTCTGCGGCGGTTTAATTTATATTGACTGTACCTACTCAGTCACCGGTGGTCTGCGAACTGCTTTGGAACAAGCCCTTGTGTTTGATTCGCCGTACAGTTTCACTTTAGTATGGTTACGTAATTTTTTCTAGCATGCTCGGTGTAATTATACACGGTAAAGACAGTTTGCATTTTTACAAAAAATCGTTAAGAAACTAGTCGTCAAGATTATTTTTGTACCACTACAAGTAAATTTTAACGGTGTTTAGAAGTAGTTGCTGTGGAATGTGTAAAACTGAAGTTCAGTTTTAAAAAAAAGGAATTGCAAACTTCCAATTTCTTATTAACATGGCGATGAATAACGGATATTTGAATTATTCGTAAAATAGCGCCTAGAAAATATGTAGAATTTATTTGTAGTGGCCAAAATATTTCGCAACAATATTCGAAATAATTGCCCATAAAGCGAACAATATACGCACGAAAATAATTTTTGCTGTCGCGTTTAGTGGAAGTAAAGACAGTAAACATCTTCTGTATATTTACAAACAATTGTTTAGAAACTCGTTGTTAAGATTAATTTCGCAACACCACAACAAATTAGAGCAAATTATGCTAAAGGTTCCTATGGAATAGGCCAAAATAAAGTTATGTTTTGTCAAGTAAGTATTGCAGATTTAAACTTCTACACAAACGTGGAAATACAAAAACGATGTTGCATGTTTCATAAAACCGTGTGCTGTAAACTTGTAGTATTTCAATAGTAGAGGGATAAGAAAAAAATCTGGTAACGAGGATCCAAATAGTGGTTTGCAAAAAATTATTAAATTTTTACTTTTTTTTTACGCTGACCAGCACCATTGTTACCTGATTTATAAGCATCCGTTATAATTGTGTAGAAATAAGCGCTGTATATACTGGTCCATGACCTACGATTTTTATTCTTTATTAAATGTAGGTCATGGTGTCAGGTGTGTAATAAGACACCAGTTTTTTTTTGCCCACCTGAACTTTGTAAGAAAACTACTTTCTTGTTAAATCCAAGAACGAAAACGGATCCGACGAAGACGAAGCAACGCCGACGTTGCAAAACTTACCACCGAAGTACTTTTCCATATTTCTCCCGGTTTCTCTCTCCCACCTTCGTCTCTTTGCTAAGAAGTAATGTCTCCCCCTACCTGGTGTTTCATACAAGCCAGCTACGACTTGTGGCGTGGACTAGAGCATAATTAAAATTAAAATTCGTATGAAAACATGTTTGATGCTGATGAAAGGAGCCAAGTCTTCATTAGCGTCTGCTGGCGCCTCGTTCAAAGCAGGGACGAGCAATTCAATTGACCGTCGTCGGCAGTGAAAGGCATCACGTTACCTTCTGCGCCTCTTAACGTCGTAAATGCGGCCATAGCTTGGTTTTGTTAATAACTGCGTGGTGTACGCCAGGTTAACAATAATACTGCTAACATTTGGCTTTATTTACGATATAAATTATTAGGGTCTACATAAATGAAAGTTTACTACAAACATTGCATTTTTAGGCCATATACAAATTCTGCATTTGAAGTCATGTTTCCAGGCTGCAAGATGGTGGATTAAGTCGTTCGCTCGCGTGTAGTCCGTAGTTGCCTTGTCAGTAAAACGGTTGCATTTATCGTGTAAATAACGACTTTTTGTTTACCTCAGTGTAATACCTTATAAATCATTCTGCTACTTTCACATTCCTATCAAAGGGCCACCACGAACATATATGCCTGCTTGTACGCTATTTATCATTGACTTCGACCTTCGGGAGCCTTGAACGTAACCTTAAACCCGAAATCTTCAGAAAAACAGTAATGTCACAAAAACGCCTAAAAATCAATTTAAAAATTACAGTTCTTGTGGCCGCAAGCATGTCATACTAACAGTAATCTTATAAGAAACGTGAACGTCATACAACATTTTTTTTTTTCACTTGGACGACCACGAAAGTGAATTCGGCCAATGTTAGTTCTAAGCCTACTTCCATATCTGAGGAATTGAGGTCTACGTGAGCGCTATTATTCCTTGATATAAAATTACTGTTCCTTCTTTACGAAAAAATTTCGAAAAACGTACAAACTAGACCACAAAAAATTTTTAATTAACAGTAGTAGAATGATTTGGTATGTTTTGGTATAAAGAACCTGGTACAGGCACCAGGAGCCGACCAGTTGCCATGTTGTGACGTCACCACCCGCCATATTGGGTGTCAGTAAACTTGACCTTGACCTTTGACCTTGAACCCGGTAAGCTTGAAACTTGGAAACCTGAAAACAATTCAAAACATTCCTAAAACATTCTAAAAAATTCCAAAATATTATTTTAAAATTTAATAATAATTTAAAAAAAATTATTAAAATATTTTTAAAAAAATATCAATCAAAAATTGTTATTAAAATTTATTAAAAAACTTACATTTTCGGAGGTTGCCACAGCACCATGTCCAGCAGACGACTGATCCCCTCCAATCAATCATATTGTCTTAACCTTCCNCGACTGATCCCCTCCAATCAATCATATTGTCTTAACCTTCCCCTCCCCATGCCCTCACCAATGCTCATTCCATCGTGCGCAGCCATCTTGGTTTTTTAGTTTGTCATTTGTTTATACAGTGCTGGAGGCTGCCATCTTGTATTTCATATGTTTACTTTTACATCACCTAGGTGGTGCTAGTGTATTAATAATTGATATTGCCACCAGGAGAGCTGTCGATTTAGCCACCAGGTGGGAACCATATTTGTTTATTTTGGCACCCTCCATATTGGATTCTATTATCAATGTCTTAGTAGCGAAAATTTCGATTTAGCCAACTAAAGTATTCTATAACACTGAAAAATACTGTGATATGTTTTGTCAAACTAACGTGGAGACAAAATTCTCCAGCAAATGCTTAATTTTTAATAACTCAAAAACAATGCGAAAATTTTTCAGACAATGCCAACATCCCACGTGTAATAATTGAAATTTTTTTTCAATTTTATCAAAGGAA
Organism: Clitarchus hookeri; assembly: GCA_002778355.1. Classification (NCBI taxonomy): domain Eukaryota; kingdom Metazoa; phylum Arthropoda; class Insecta; order Phasmatodea; family Phasmatidae; genus Clitarchus; species Clitarchus hookeri. The sequence continues at coordinate 161,915 of NQII01001191.1, read as the reverse complement.
AAATATATATAACTAAACTTTCATATTACGTAAACGAAAATGGAACAACTGATTATCCTAAATATGAACCTATTCATGTTATGTGAAGTTCCATATCAACTTGGCGTGTTTATCAAAATTTATGCGTAAAAAATTAAATTTTTCTGTTCAATATAAATTTTTACAATACACACAGCATGATCTTATTTGTTATATAGGCCCTATAAATCTGAATTATTAATAAAAATCTTGCTATTCTTCGGCTTGGAACAACATCCTTTCCAACTTTCAGCTTCAAAGAGAAACTTCTGCCACCTACAGCAAATGGCATACAACAATATTTGCGGGTTTTTTACTATTGGAAGTGGCAAATAAAGTTAAAATGTGCGCTGTTATATTTCACTTCTGTAAGTCAATATTTTCTGTGTTATTACTGAGACTTACATAAAGTGAAGACATTATATATGTCTAAAATAACGTGTAATGTTTTGCGATTTCATAGTAAAATTAACAAAATTGTAAATTTAAACGGAAATTTATTCGCACTTCAACTATATAAAAAACTACGTGGATATTTTAATATAAATTTTTTTTTATGTCTCTGGTTAAAAAGGTAGTGGTTTATGTATTCTGAAATATACGAGATATATATTTCAAGGCCACGGGAGCAAAAGAATTTCCAGGTTTGCAGGGACAAAGATATCTTATATTGTGATGTTAATGGGCGACTGATTGTAATATTTGTAAAACACAGTTTTAAAAAATAATGTATTACAGTTGCATAGTTACAAACATAAACCAAACATATTCTTACCACTCGTGTATCTGCACNTTTAAAAAATAATGTATTACAGTTGCATAGTTACAAACATAAACCAAACATATTCTTACCACTCGTGTATCTGCACTCCTACATTTTGTGCGTGTCTGTAAGCCTACTTTTTTTTTTAGTTTATGGCACTGAATTTTTTTAGACCTCCCTGTTGCGAACGCAGAACACTACAATTCTCCAGCGCAACAGGGAAAAGGCCGGGCAAAATGTGGGTTGGAGGAGGGGGTTGGATTGCTGAAGGATGCNTTTATCTGCTCCCCCAAATCGATAACTGCATTGTGAGATTCGGCAAATAGGTGGAAACGAAACCGCGCAGGAGGGGTGGCAAAGGAGGGGTTGGGGGGCAGCAAGGGAGGTAATCGCTTTTAACATCGCAATTACATCGCAGTGCGCCGGATTACCACCAGATCGCTCCAGCTATTACCGCGGGATTTATTTGCCCTGGGCGTAGCTAGGCCTGCTCTTTTACCTGCGTACAAAGGTTTCTCCAGTTCATGATTACCTCGTGCGAAGCTGTACCCCGCGCAGGCGGCCGCTGTGCGCAGTTGTCGTAACCCAGGGGGAAAAAAGAAAAACGTTCGTTAAAGTAAAGCACGACCCGCGCGCCCAGCACAGGACGGGACCACATGCCATTCGTGTAAGCAGGACTTTCAATTTTTATGCCGGAAGTGCGGTTGGATGTGGACGCGATTGTGATTCAGAGAGAAATTCCTCCTCAGTGCTTTGCGTTCCACGAGAAAACACTCCCTTCTTAAAAGCGCTGTGTAGAATCGCTGTGTCAAGGACATCAGTTCCCTTCCCATACTCACCTTTTTTTCAACAACTCTCAAACACTTTCGAAAAATTTAATGCTAACTACTGTTAGTAAATAACCACTCCAGTTCCATTCCACAGACACGGATTCGGGGATGTGATAAAAACGGAAACTGAATATAGGAGTTGTTTAAGTTTGAAATTTTTTTGGCACGTTTCACTTCGTTTCTCTCTCTCTCTCTCTCTCTCTCTGCCTTCAACTAAGGAGCTAATTTTTATGCAGCGATTCCAGGCGCACGTTTTTGAGTGAAAGCGTTTGCCACGTCAATCAGAAAGTTTTACCTCTTGCGTTTGCCGCTTCATTTCATCGACAAACGTGCAGTTTTAACCTCTTGAAATAATATCCCGAGTATAGTCGTTCATGTATGACATGTTGCTAAACAGGTGAAATCATGGTCGTTGCTNAAATAGGTGAAATTATGGTCGTTGCTGTGTAAGTCCGGAAGCTTGCACCAATACACGCAGCGTCTTTCCCTTGGCAATGCTGCAGGTTGCTGTCGACACGCCGGCTATTTTACAATTGGTTGTTTCCTGTGCTATGGATCTACTGAAACCATTTCCGTAGGTTCCAAAATGCCAGGTGATACAAGAAATGCCTAAGTACTTTCCAGACCCAAAATTTTTCTTTTGCAACATCTGAAACGAAAAATTAATCTATACGTAAATGGGTCAAGCCGAGGCGAAATTTTTCCTCGTGTTTATTTATTTGAAGCACATCATGATAAAGATGTTTGTGTTTAAATTAGATTAGGTTGTGCACGTTATAATTACGAGTTGATGAGAAATGTCGATACAACGGAAGTAGAGGTAGAAAACGATACCCAAAAAAATGTATTCGAGAAATTTCTAATAACATTCGTAAAATAAAATCTTTGTTAATATTCAAAGCAAATTAGCCAAGTCCAAGCAAACACATTCAGAAATTTTTGTAAAGAGTATTAGTTGGGTATCATTATGCACTCTCACGAAAACTACAAATTTTTCGGTGTCATTCTTTATGTAGTTTTGATCTCTATAAACTACTATTTATTCTTATTTTGAGCCTTCAGTGCTGTGATGTACTTCCATTTAAAAATAATTGATAAGGAAAAAATTTTCTTTGAATGAAACTGCAGGACCCAATTATAAAAACCACTATTTAAAGATTGCTTTTTTTTTAAATTGCATATAATTGCAGTATTTATAAAACGATATGNGATAAGGAAAAAATTTTCTTTGAATGAAACTGCAGGACCCAATTATAAAAACCACTATTTAAAGATTGCTTTTTTTTAAATTGCATATAATTGCAGTATTTATAAAACGATATAATTTTTTGTAATTGTTTCTTATAAACATAAAAGGTTAAAAAAATATTAGAAATGTTATTTAAGTGATTCATACCAATCTTATCCATTTTAAAAGTACGTAAGTTTCAAATTTGCAGCTTATCACAGATAAATAGGCCTACGACCTGTTTGAAACATTTTTCAAATCCCAGCCACTTTTTATAGTTTTTTGATTCGTACATTTGACGTTTTTTTTTTACATACCTTTTGAAACAACCTCTTTATTTTCTTAAATACTACTTTACAGCCAAGCGTAATGTGAATAAATAAAAGGCAGGAGCTTACGTTTTTATGGCCAAGGGATAATAACTTATTTAATAAGGTCCAAATTATTTTCTTCCTTGAATAAGGCGTGAGAATAGTCACCAAAATAAAAAGGACGGAAAAGCCATGCCATAAACTAGCCACATTTCTTATGCACAAATAAAGATTAATATTGATTTACATACATTACAATTATGACTGTTATATAAAAGGTGGGAGAAGGGCTGGTATTCGAAGCCAGAAAAAATGCGCACAAAAGATACGCTTACCTCGACTACGGAGGCTATAAACTAAATAAGTATAATTTTAATATTTTATCTATTGTTTAACATTTGCGTAAAATCATTTCAAGTTTTATACCTTTGTTTTTTTTGTATTAAAATTGTTTCATTGGAACTGTTGCCACAAACAGTCGCATTATAAAAAATCAATAAATACACAAACCAATACTGTTATAATCCCAATTGTAACAGAAACATTAAAAGGAGTATCCTGCTATACATTTGAACGATGGCAATATAATGCCCCGATAACTGTTCAGCTAACTAAATTAATGCTGGTAGTGGACCAACCTGATTTTGTTGCCACCACAAATTCTGTCACACTACATATAACATTGTTGCAGGAAATCCAAATTCCTCTTGACTTCAAACGAATTATTCATTTGACACTGCCATGATATTTATAATGTTTATGGCGACCATACAGATTAGCTTACTTGTAAATTGGCTGTGTTTAATAAATACGCGTTTATAATGCCGGATAACAAAATAAATGTTTGGCTCAATATATTATCTTTTAACACTGTATTTTGTTCACGGCAATTCAGATGTTTGAAACAAGAGCATTTTAGTTGGGTGGACAAGGTATTGTTCAGTGCTCTTCAAATAAATTTGTTTGGTAACTCAAACAAATTATTTGCCTCGTTATTGGAACGGGTATGGGCTTTTCAGTTGACGGTTCCTCGCCTTGAAATAAAGGCTTCAATGTATTCGCAGTCTTCACACTTTTCAAATAAATCATTTGAAAGATATCCCTATATGAAGTGTTACGTACTTTCCTAGTAGTGCCATTTATGACAAGCCTTTCACACTTAAGGAAACATAAGATTAATTTATTTTTATTTAAACTGAACTTTTGCTTACATTTCATTTATAAATTTTATCATTTCATTTATAATAATATGAATAAAAACAGAGAGAAAATAGGTGTGTTGGTAATACCTAGTAGAAAATAGTTCTCATAAAAACATTATTAAAGTGAATGCGCACAAATGCGGCGTGTTGTCTGGTTGATGCAATTTTATCGACTTTGTTAGGCTTTGTTTGCATGAAGCGGAGGAATAGTCTGAAAATAGAACTTAAGTAGGGCTTCAGAAAAGTTGGAATTAACCATGAATGTGCTAAATACGTAGATACATGAAAATTTTTGCGAGGTCATTGACCTGTAGTTTGCGTCTCACAGTACTATGTGCAATCATGAAGCTACTTCTTGGGTTGCGTGTTGTCACAGTGAAAGGCGATGATTGAACGTTCGTTGTGTGGCATGTTTATAATTGTTTCAGGGTTCTCCAAGAGGTGTTGAATAATAATGTGTGGGCCAATAGCAAACATAACATAAATGTTGAGAGTTTTGTAATTCTAGCTTATCCTGAAATGAATATGCGAAATTTTCAGGTTTCTATTGTTGGGCCTTCTCAATTGCCGAAGCTGATTACGAAAAAATCCAATGGTAACACATTTGCACATAATAAGTTTTGATTGAAATAAAATATTAATTTATAATTTAAAAGCCAAAAAAATGCAAACAGATACCCACAGAAAAATAACTATGCAAAATAAATATGCAAAAATCTTAATTATTCCTAAAGTAATTGAGACAAAGTTTCTACCAAAATAATCACTTAAAATATACGTCAGAATAAAAAACAAGACCCCTAAAGAAACAACAGAAAACACAAGTTTTATCTGGATAAGAACATCCCCGTCGTCTATTAAAATATACAGTGACAAACAGCATTAAAAATAAACGGAAATAATGTCAACAAACAAAAAAAGAGTAAATCAAGAAGCAACACATGTAATGTTAAATAAAAAAAAAATTACCATTCGATAACAAACACAGCTTAAAAAAAGAACAGATGAATATAAAACGATGCATGTGTACTAGTATACGAAAAATAACATACGCTAGGAAAGTGACAAAAACGCTCAATTTTGTCTCCATTTTTGTGCATATGTTGCATTTCTATCTGTGCATATTTTTGCGTCATTTTTTGTTCGAAATGTTTTGCTCATAAATTTTTTTAGTTTAATTACGGTATTAACATTAAAAAATCTAAAAAATATATATTCGTGTCGTAATATGAGTGTACACAGAACACAAACCTTCACACTTAAAAACTTAAATCGTCACTTCAGCATGGGCAACTATTGAGCTTGCTCTGCTTCCCTTCCTCCGTTTTTGCCAGTTGCTTGCAGTCAGCTTCCATTCTTCTTCTTAGAACTCCATTGTTACAGTGTAACTATCTTTGTTTCTCCATCAGTTGGAGGTCATCTTCACTCCGTTTTTACCATCAAATTTTCCCAAAGTTTTTACCTGGGGAAGTGTTCCTTGAAACATCCTCCACAGTAGCAACCTACGTTGGTCCAGCGCTGGCACTTGGTTGGGAAGGTTGGCTATATGTTGGGTTGGAGCACACCTATTAATACAACATTGTCCCCGCAGAAAGTGCCAACAAAATTTTGCCTCCATAATAATGTTAAGATATTGCTTAGCGCCCTCCAGAAAATGTCATTAAATCAGAAAATGCCACAACCTCTCGCAAATGTAATTTTAAAAGATTGACTGTTGGTTGGCAACCAGTTGATAAACATACCGTTGGGAATTGGTGTGAATTTTTCTGTTGGGCCAATTTCGGGCAACCAACATTTTATGTAAAATTATGGAATAACATTTTCGAATGAAAACGATGAAAATATATTGTATTACCATAATACGAAGGTTTTTCATGACTTGAGATATTTATCTTTAATAATGATTAGTTGGTTAAATGCTGTATCAATTTTAGGAACACAACGGTTGGTAATTGCGCTAATTGTTAAGTTGGGCCAACATTGTATAACTAAAATTATGCCAACTATGATATTTATCGTAGTTCTGATTAAATAAAGCAACGATTTTGTATTTATGTTTAAAAGCTATGTTTTTAACACACATGCCATGTCTTATTCAAAATTGATCTTGTTGATCATGTGTTGGTTACTTGTTAGAAAACGTACCGTTGGCATTTGGTATGTAAACGTTTGTTTGGCCAACATTGTATTACCAACATTATGACAACATTGGTAATTGCCATATTTATAATAAAATAACACTTTAATTTTGTATGAATGTTTAAAAGCAATTTTTTTATCACAATCAATATCATATTTAGAATTGATTTCGTTGGTGATGTGTTGGTTACTTGTCAGGATACATACCGTTGGAATTTGGTAAGTAAACTTTTGTTGGGCCTTCATTGTGTAACCAACGTTAAGCCAACAAAGAAAGTTTTTTTTTCTAATGAAATAACACTATTATTTTATATAATTTTTTTAAAGCAACGGTTTTAACAAACCAATTATATATTATAAAAAAAAATATTTCGTTCGTGATGTGTTAGTTACTGGGAAACCATACTGTCAGCGTTTGGTCTAAAATACTACAACCAATATAAATTCACTAATTAAAAAAAATGATTTGTTTTAAATTGGAAAAATATTAATTTTCACACCAAGTGTAATTTTTCTGTAAACTGTGTTCTGTTCCTCGTGTGTAGAGATAATTGTGTGAACATAACAGTTGGTAGTTCGTTCTTTCAGACAACATTGTATTGCAGACATTATACCGTGATAGGATATTGTTAACATTTTCTAAATAAAAAATTATGTAATCCATTTTATTTGCTTAATGGTTCAAATTTTTTTTTAAGCTCGGAAATGTTTTAGAAATAAATTTTCTGTTGTTGTTTGTGTGTGTATTAGTTATTAATTGGAAAATACACCATAGTGACTGGTAGCTTTTAAATAAGGGGCAAAGTAGTAAAATGTGATTTAAATACTTAAAAATATAATTGCTTCAAGTGTTTTAACAACTTAACAATAGCCTAGTGGATAACATCTCGGGTTGATATTCTAAAGGGAGGGAGTTTGTATCCAACATCCACCAGGAAAAATTTCCATGTCAAAAAATAAGTAAAAAATTAAGGGTAGTAAAGAAAATAATACAATTTTTCATTTCATGTTAATGGGTAAGTATTTTTTAAAACACTGATAACCAACGTTGGCAGAATATTGTTTGTTGGGTGGCATTAAGTACGCTATAACACGTCATGCTAAAAAATTACCAACGTCGAAACATGTTAGTAACATGTTGGTCAATGGCTATGTGAATGCCTTCCTGAAAGAGAAATACGCTACTCCAAAAGTGTGCATATGACCTTAAAAAAAATTTGGGTCAACGTAGTATTTCAGTTGGCAACAAAAATAAAAGTCAAGTTTCTTTAACGTAATTTTGAGTGACATTTCGGCGTCGGGCCAACGAAATATTTTAACGTTGGCCCAACCAAATTTTGCTACTGGAGCTAACCATGTGAATCACCAAATTTAGTCTTCTGAATTTAATTTTGAAGCATTGCTTGTTGGTTTGCAGAAGCCTTTCAATTCATTTTATATAAAATTCTTTACTCTACTGTGCGGAATTCTTGGAATGTCCCAAGGAGACTGTGGAAACTTTTCCGCAATGAAGTTCCTATTCATTTTTAATTTGGAAGGCGAGTTTCANTATTTTAACGTTGGCCCAACCAAATTTTGCTACTGGAGCTAACCATGTAAATCACCAAATTTAGTCTTCTGAATTTAATTTTGAAGCATTGCTTGTTGGTTTGCAGAAGCCTTTCAATTCATTTTATATCAAATTCTTTACTCTACTGTGCGGAATTCTTGGAATGTCCCAAGGAGACTGTGGAAACTTTTCCGCAATGAAGTTCCTATTCATTTTTAATTTGGAAGGCGAGTTTCACAACTGTATATAAATACGAGCATAACAGTTCTTTGGTAAATCCATACATCAAATAATGTGGGTAGTGATCTTTGTCTTAGAATATCCATGCGTCACAGTTAAGCTCTGTTCGCGCCTGCTTATCGTGTACATAATTCCACAAAAATTAATATGTTCAAAATTACTATTAAACTCGATGTTTTGGTAAAGAGAGAGTGTTGTTGAAATGCGATGATGTGAACCGCTGTAACGTTAGGAGGGGGGGTTGCGAGGGAGGTGGTTTTGCTCGAAAGAAAATAAATGGAGGTAAGAATTGGGGCAGCTGAAACCATTCAACCCTCGTTAAGCGAAGAATAAAATACAATGTAGGATAGTAAAAATAACTGTTATCTGTGACATACTGAGTCGCTGCAAAAGAAAAAGAAGTTAAAACTTGTACAAAAAACATCGTCTGACGAAGAGAAAGCCTGTGTAACGAGAGGAACAGTGAGGGAAATGGGAGTGCGCAGTGAAGAATAACTTTTATTGGCAACATCGACCAAAGTTTTCACTTGCTAAAATATCAGGACTAGGATCTCCCAATCGTCGAATCGGGATTCTAGTGGCAATACGCTGCTGTGGCAAGACAACAGAGTGCCGAAAACGATTGGCGAATGGAGCACAAGCATGATTGTATTATTACATACTTTTAAAAATCCACAAAGAAAACGATGCTTTTGAAATCTATTCCTTTGGCTTTGGAATACTAAAAACAACAGCAATTGTACCGCTAATGAAAGTTTGCTGGAAAAAGTAATGACGTTTTTGAAAGTTACCCTTTTAATGCTGTGTGACATTTGTGTTGGCACTTTTTTCATGTCAATATGTAATTCTGTTAATTCTATTCTTATTTGTTTGGTGTTTCGCCAAATATTTCTTTTATATTGGAACGTGCTCTAATTCTGCTTAATATTTTTTTTTATTTACTGCGATGATGTACAGTTTTGTCATCTGAAATTATTGTAATTTTTTTACATTTATCTGCTTTTTTTGTTCTTTTTTTGAAAAATATTATTTATTTACGTCAATTAATAGTTTATGGACATAATATTTTGTATGAAGTCTTAATTTATAATTATCAAAATGAAAAGCTCTACATGTGATATATTTTACTTCTTTCTAGACTTTCGATTTAAGTATCTATTAGTAGCGCGAAACCACGAAGAACGGATCATGCCTTAATATATATATAAGTTTCCGCTCGTGTAACTTCCATCTTCTTCGTTTCTTGCCATTCAGTATATAGTCGCCTCAGGAATTATTATCTTTTAATCCTTCATCATTTTTGGAAGATTTAACAATTATCCGCCGCTTTGGGTAAGTTGAATACGAATATTTCATTTCGCGACGTGGTAATATTATTTTGTGGTTCCGGTCTTTTTCAATAATGTTTTTGTCTTTTAGGGGTTTGCAGCGTGTGCCGATAATCTTGTGGTGAGCCATTTCTTCCCGTGTGATGTGACGTGAGCCGTACACCTGTTCGTGGGATGGCCATTTTGTCCGTGATTCAACTTCTTTCTGCCATCACACCGCAGTAACTTCAGAATCTCTTAAGGAATGACGTAATTTGTTTTAATTTTGGTAGTTTCATGACCTACGGGCGTACTACAACCTTTTCTGTGGATTGACGCGACATCACGTGAAATGATAAAACTAATTCCGGACAATTCGAAATATAAAGGTTTTGTCTTTAACAACTTTGGTTAAAAAAGGGAATATAAATTAATAAATTAAAAAGTTTTTTTTATAATGTAAATTTCAAAATAGGTGATCGAGGGTACACGATGACGTATTTCATGGCCAAAATAAAAACAAAATGATGTTTGTCAAAGTGTGCAAGTAGAATAATAAATACTTAATAAAAACTTAATGTACTCACGTTATAACTGATTTTAAAATTTACATATACATATATATGGAGATATGAGCATAATACTATTGTTGTAGTGAAAAATGTTTAAATATATCTATAAAGGTGATCAAAAGAAAAGATACTTTTTTTTTTTCATACGTTCCTTACAATTGCCCTGGTAATATATAATTATGTGAATTTTGTAACTGTCGAGTTGTGATTGATAACATTTTATTTACACCATGAGTGTGCATATTGCGTGTTTATTACGTTAATATAATAAGTAAAACAGGAGCACGCCCCTCTAATTTGCATTGTGTAATATTCACTAGTCTACCCAGAAACCTAGATTCCACCTTCCATTTATTTTTCATTTTGTCTTAAGACGGGGGTGCCATTAGGTGCCCACGTTTAAGTCGCGTAAGTGGTACATAATAACTGTGATATTACAAATACCTTCGTCATATACTTTTTTTATAATATAACTTTTTTAACGTACTCATTTTCTCTGTGAAAAACTAATTGTTAATAGTTGTTTAGTTTTTAAATATATAGTTTTCTAGAGTGATACGTTTTTATGGCGCATCATTAAAGGGGTAAATATGGTATTAATATTTTTTCACAGATATCTCCGTCATTGATATCACACCAGATACAACACGGATAATAAATGTTAGGGACGATTTCAGGCAAATATTAGACTAGCGTCTTTTTTGTTAGAAATACCCGATCTCTCTCGAGGCACATCGTCCAGCAAAGATAAACGCGTGGAATAGCACCGACACTCGTTCGTCTGACCAGTTGGTTCGGCAGACATCAATCACGTGCAACATCACCTCAACTGAGTTTGAGCCGTCTCCGTTAACGCGAGTGGTATAATTTCCCTATGCGAATTCCTGTCATCAAAAAATAACACTGTGCTCGTTTCAACACCCCAGCTATAAATGAAAAGAAACGTATAGAAGTAATCCCTTTCCGTGTCACGTCAATGCTCAACCGATACTGACGGGTCTTGTTTGATAAAAAAAAAAATTTCAAACATACTTTTTACCTCCATTTCGACTCCGTCAGCACTCGCAATGTGCACGTTAAGTTTCAGCCCTTATCGGACGGGATGAAACGCCATTCAGAGCGTTTCATATCGATGATCCATAAAAGAGCAGTCTTCGCGTAGCTACGCGCTATATTTTCTGGATACACGCACACACAGGCCCGCGCATCCTATGTTTTCGAATACCAACGTCAGTCAAAAAATGCGACACGATGAAAAATCACTTCCTCTCACGCTCAGCTAGATAATTTTGACGGGCTAAATGGAAGCGCAATAAACGACAGGGGAAAAAAAAAAATATTCAATTTCTGTCGACGAGCTTTTGTAACGAATGTTCTCTGAAAATGTTTTCTCGTTTCTCTTGTAGAGAGTGGAACGAGTCACACTTATTCACANAAATTTGACTTCTCCTTTCCTTACCCGTCTGTGCTGATAATTTTCTGTTTTAAAAAGCTAGCCACTGAATTTAAACTAAAACTGAAATTTAATCCTAACTCTAACGGCGATGTGACTGATCGCGTGGTCGTGATTGGAGGAATACTTGGGGAATTACTTTAAAACTCGTTATTATGCGAGAGCTTACGTATATACGATTAAATTAATTCTATCCCTTAAACAGGTGGAAATTCTCTTTTTATTTCTCAGTGCGATAAAAGTCGGCATAACATAAATGTATGTGTGTTTCTGAGACCTTCGCCGGGGCCGCGGTGGCTGAGCGGCTAGTCTGCTCGCTTCCCACCAAGGAACCGGGTTCACTCCCCAGCAGGATCACTCCCGCATTTTCGCATGTGGGAATCGTGCCGGGTGATGCCACTGGTCGGCGGGTGTTCGCAGGGATCTCCCGTTTCCCTCGTACTTTCATTCCGGCGCTGCTCCATACTCACCTCAAGTCATCCTCATCGGCTCTCAAGATCTCACTGTTAAGAGCTACCAAAATCTGTTCACTCACTCCGCGTAATGCCAAATAAGGAAGGTGGCAAAGGAACGACAGAATAAGTTATTTGTTTAGTTTAAGTCACTTGACGAGTCTTTCAGTTACCACAAATATTACTGAAACATCCCATGAATAAAAGTAATTTGTAGAAGACTGCATTTAATTAACCCCCTTGTTCCAGCTCAGATAATGAAGTGCATTCTTGTAATGGTGATACTTCAATTTTTACTGAAAATATTTAATTTCTCAATAACAGACACGCTGTTATTAATCAGGGGAAAACTAAAAAAAAAAAAATCCGCGACAGTGTTACTTCAGCTCATATGATTTGGTTTATAACCTACCTTCTTTACGGGCACATAAACAAATAAATTATTAAGTATGTGGTAGGTAACTGATTTTTTTTTTTAGCGATTATCCGTATTTATACAACGCAAGGAAATGACTACAAAATATTCCCTTTCTAGAAAGTACTGAAGGAGATGAAAGTCAAAGTGGTTTCTGTCTACCGATTGTCCTTTATTTGGTTGTAAAATACTAGTTCTTAGCACCTCTCCTTCTGAGTAAGCATCTCACTACGAAGTCAACATATCGACACACGAATCCAGGGAACAAACATTCTTGTGGCCTTGACTGAAAGGAAAAAAAATTGATGATTATTTCGTAATTGCGTTGCTCCTGCGTATATAGTGCATGCAGTCAATTGGTTCACGTTTCTCGTTACGCGATTAAGGCGGCCAATCACGAGAAAAGTGCCAATCTCCTGTTGAACACCTCCCGATGCCAGAGATAAAAGTTGGTGACCTTCAAATTGCAGAACTGCACGCTACGCGGTCACACTCTGAGAAATTATTTGCAAAATTTACCAAATGTGTGTAAACGTAGAGTGAGAAAGCGCGAACGGTAAACCTATGTCCCATAAATTTATGTTAGCGTTCCTACATTTGCCCCGGAAACAGTCAAATGCGTAGGTAACTTCCCAACTTTCTGCAGTAGCGACTCCAAATATTCCATATTTGTAGCCAGATGTGTGGTATTATTTCCATACGGTATATGGGTTAAAAACTTCCAATTAAGTTTCGACAGTTTACTGAAGATGTTTTTTAGAATTCACGGTCCTTGAATTTATCAGGCGTAATGTTGTTGGTAAAATAAAACAGATTGTGATGCCTAATAACGAGTAGACTGACTGCACGAAAGTTATTTAATGCTCACTAACATATTTTTTTAAAATAGAAAAACGTTATTGGCTGCCACGAAATATTTAGTTAGAAGCAACAGCATTCATGTTATTCACAGTAAAACATTTTGCTGCGACTGCAAAACTACATCCGTTATATTCTGCGCAAGCGCTCTGCCATATTCGAAGAGGCCACGTCTGACCACGACGCCATAACTGCTCTGCTTTGGAGGCTCTTCTTCCATTTCAGCAGCGTTTTCAAACTGCTCTACGTCATGAATCGCAAGGGATTTAAGGTACACTGAAGAGCCAAAAAAACTGGGGTAGGCGCGCGTATGCAAATAACAGAGGTATGGAACCAATCAGAGTAACGCGATGCGGTCGGCAGCGCCTATATAAGACAACAAGAGCGTGGCAAAGTTGCAAGATCGGTTACTGGTGCTAAAATGGCAGGTTATCAAGATGTCAGTGAGTTTGAACTTGGTGTTACAGTCAGCGCACGATAAATGGGACATAGCATCTCCGAGGTAGCAATAAAATTTGGATTTTCGCGTACGACTATTTCACGAGTGTACCGGGAATATCGGGAATCTGGTAAAACATCAAATCTTCGACATCGCTGCGGCCGGAAAAAGATCGTGAACGAACGGGACAAACGACGACTGACGAGGATCATTAAACGTGACAGACGTGCAACACTTTCTCCAATTGGCGCAGATTTCCATGTCTCCTGCATACCTTCAGACATTAGTCGAGTCCATGCCACGTCGTCTTGCGGCACTTCTGCGTCTTCGCGGGGGCCCCACACGATATTAGGCAGGTGTACCAGTTTTTTTGGCTCTTCAGTGTAGTATAATACATGATATTAACGTTTACTTATAAATTTAGGTTTAAAATTAAGGAGCTTTGGACATCGCGTTTGAGATAATCGATGCTTATGATGCATCACAAAAAAATTATAAACCATGAATTTGGTTGGGGATACGACTCGAACGCCTTTCGGCTTTTTTTTCAAGTGGGAGTAATGTGCTGATAGCCACTTTTGTTACAAATATTCACCATTGTTTTTCATTTTCCTTCGAAACGTGAAATTTGATTGTGTAAACTGAGAATTTATATATATTTAAATTAAACAATATTTATTTGACGCAACCTAATTACGTTTTTGTATATTGGTTATGAAATATTTTACTGTTGAAACCATTTGTTGTTCCATTTTAAACTTTAATATTTGGTTTGTGAAACTAAAGATTTGCTTTGCTCTACATACATGAAACACTTTCGGTTATTAAATAAAAAAGTAGGGAATATTTAAATAACAATTTACTTCAATTGTGAACAATTATGACAATCGGACAAAATGTTCTTAATCAAATTAATTGACAGGTTATTTTATTTACTTTTTTTTTTATATTGGTTACTGTCCAAATTGTTTGGTTACGATTTTCCATACACGGCATCTCTATTTAGAATTTCCTAATATCTTTTTCTTTGATCGACAGAATCATTGTTGAGAGAACAGTTCTAACGCTCTTTGGATAGACGGCAGTGGCACAAACACTACCTTTCCAGTTAATTTTTTCGACAGCTGGCTCAAGTTGTGGAACGGATAGGGTGGGCTTGTCAAGTCCTGATAGAAAGCCGTCCCAAGCGGGGAATGCTAGTGGCTACTGTTAACTACGGAGGTGTGGTCTAACTTCGCTGCTGTCTACCAGGAGGCAGCAGTAGTAAAGCACGTATTCATTTCCCTTTTCTTTCCCATCTGGTCTCCGGCACGCGGTTCACCGCAACATCGTCAGCCCTGGGGCGCGTGTATTGTTTTAAGCCCAGCGCACACGGGCATCTTTCACGTATAGTCCGTTCACGGTTAATTTAGCACTTTTATTATAAACCTTTGAAGCATATCACTGCTTCTACTTGCATATGTTTTAACAGGCTCACTGACTCACATGTATCCAGCCAACGTGGCAAAGGAAAAGTAGTTCAGTATGTTATCGTCGAATTGAAGGTGTAAGGCAAACATCTGTGAAGACTAAAGTTATTTATTTTACTATCTGTTTTTTATACTATGAACACATGAAAGTTAACAAAAAATGTACAAACATTAACATGACTAAAGATTAAGAATAGGAAAATTTCGCGAATTCGTTTTACGACAAGCTATAACTCTAACACTTGTGCATTTCTGTTACGGTTGCAAATGGATCACAGTTTATTAGACAAGCCCATGTGAACTCCGAGCCAATTACAGACATGTAAGAAAACAAGCACCGAATCATATGCCACTTGAACAGAAAGCTGAGACTCGAAAATACATAGCACTGTGGAGTTTACCCTACGGGTAGTTCAAACCGCAAGATTTTCCTGCCCCTACTAATAATTTTACAGGTTAACTTCACTGTGACTCGAATAAATCAGCATGGAAATACAAGTTTTACTTATGATTGAAAAATACACAGTGTGCGTTCACGTAGCCATAAGGTAGAGCTTTCAAAAGTGCTCAGTTTACCGCGAACATCCTTCAAAATAAAGTGAACACGGAAGGTGAACACTAATATGTGTCCTGGCTATAACGCAGGAAATTGTCTGAACATTACGCAAAGCATTACAAAATATGTCCACAGTGTCTAAGATTCCTGACATAGCAGATGTATTTGTAAATATAGGAAAAATGTATAACATGACGGGGCACGAATTATAACATACAGCTCAATAGAAACAGATTTTAAAGTGGTTAAATTTTTCGCTTCTAATTAACATACAAGCAACAGGTAACCGACATGTAGGAAAAAAAAAAAAACATTACTATGATTGCCGAGCTGAAAAATCCTATCCTACTAATATTATAAATGAGAAATTCTGTGTGTGTGAGTGTATGATTGTTACCACTCAGCTCCATGACGGCTGAACGGATTTTAATGAAACTTGATATATAGGTACTTTAGGTCCTGTGATAGGATAAAGAATATTTTTTATCCCGGTAAATTGTAAGGGTCCTGCGGAATAACAACAAAACGTATTCTGAAACGGCTGGGAACGTGACCAAAATATTTTTTTCTTCTGGTGTCAGAGATAATCATGCCGCCCAAGGACCTCTGAAATAGCTTAATGACTGCTATCAATAGATAACAACAACCAGGACAGAATATTTAACTTGCCCTCTGAAGCCCGGAAGCGCTCAGATGTTATGCCACTAAACGGTTAGCCATCCAAATGTGTGCCGCTGGGAACGTTGCTTAACATTGGTGTTCGATTAAGATCCCTCAGCCAAGCGCAAAAAGTAGTGCCAAGGTATTCTTAATTCTAAAGCTACAACTTGATAAAACTCACGTTTTTATTTTCGTACATCGAAAGCGGAAATGTGGTAACTACGCGATAGTTGCACAGATACACTCCAAAAACAATACCCTACTTCTTGGCTATCGGGTAAAAAATATTTTCTTCCATTTGGGTTGCCGGTTGCCGTAATCAGTTAAAAACCTAGGCAAAAATAGCATAATTTTGTAATTCTGTTTTCCCATAAATAAATTGTTTTTTCCCAATTTATTTATTAGTGTATCAATGTAAAACTCAATTGTACCCTGGCGAAGCCGGGTCGGTTCGCTAGTAAATTATAAAACACAAATTAAAATTCATATTTATTTAATATACATTCACAAAAATTATGTTTATTTACATTTTATTTGTTTAAGAAAGTTATCCAAAATCAGAGCTTTCTCCTTACATGGTAGGGCCTAACACTTAAGTTCTTGTATGCTAGCCACGAACATACTCTGTTGCCACGCACACACAACACCAGTTTCGTACAAATCGAGGTGAATAAGAAAGTGGTCACCTCTTGTTCATGAAAGATGCCCGTTTCAGAAAGTAGGTAAGAAGAAGGATACTAAATGGCTTGGTGGTTAATCTAAGGTGGTAATGTGGGGCGTGGCACTACTCTGATGGGCTGGGCAAGGCTCGGGAAACGGGCATTGTGTCTGATTGGCTACTGTGTGCTACGAAAGGGTTCCTGCAGGCTGGTTTGCCACGTGGCGAGTGCCTACACTCTAAGAAATGTTTCACAAATTTACCAAATCACTGTACACCTACCGTGGAAGAGCANCCCCCCGTGCATTCGGGGTATGCCTTAACACTCAGATGAGTTGGAAGAGGAACGAAGAGTTTGGGCGGGATCTTGAGTGCCAATTAGGGTGAACCGAGGTAGCTATGAAGCTGTGTTGGAAGGCAAAGGCGGGGGAAACAGGAGATCCCCGAGACAACTCACCAACCAACAGGAATCGTCCTGCAAGATTCACATGTGCAGAAATCCGGGGAGAGAATCTGGTTAGCCTTGATGAGAAGCGAGTGTTCTGACATCTGTGCCAGCCGCGGCCTTCGTCAGATGTGTGTTGGAGCTCCTAACTTTGTACAGAATAATATTTAAATTTGCAACCTGAAATATGTTAATGTTTCCATACTGCATGTAAGTTAAAAATTTCCTTTACAGATTAGGAAATTTACTGAAAAAAAAGGAGGTTTTTCAGTGAGGTTACCAGGCGCTGAATGCCTAACGGCATCCAACATTTTGTTGGCCAGTGACGTCATTTTGCTCCGGAGTTGTCAGCTGGATTTCGCAGTAACCGGCGGGGGACGTTTATAAGCTAAATACAATCACCGGATAAAAAAAATTACCCTTTATATGTTTTCACTACTTTGATTTCAATTTCAAAATTTTTTTGTTTTGCTGCAGCTGTACTAACAAATATTGACTAGGTTGTGCAAATTAAAAAATTTACAAAGTATACTAATGCCGTTGGATACCAAGTGACAAATATGTAGTCACAAAAACAGACCATGTATATGGGAAAAAAATTGGCGAATATATACATTTTTTTTTCATATTTTTAACATATATTTTAATGCACGAACTCTTCTTTAGTTATTACACATATGTCAAGCGGTAACCCAACGCATTAGTTTACGTAGTAATTTTTTTCCAGTTTTACAAATTAGCATTTATTATTACGGTTGAAGTAGAACAGAAAAAAAATATATTTTACACTCAGAAAATGAAAAACAGAATTATTTTTTATTCTAGTAAAATGTGATCACGTACAATGCGTACGATTATAAAATAATATTTTTTTTGGTATCAAACGNATTTTTTATTCTAGTAAAATGTGATCACGTACAATGCGTACGATTATAAAATAATATTTTTTTTGGTATCAAACGCCCTGAAGGCTCGGCTCCACCTATTATGCAGAAATTATTCGTTTCCGTGTCGTAATTTCGGATTCAGAGTAGTAACTGAGGTAATGTACGTTTATATAAAATTTACATTGTACGATTTGTTTAATCTTTTTGTGCTTAATTTCAATTGCGTGTTATCTGCAAGTTGTAAAAATTCAAGGACATATTTATTTATTTTAATCAATAAGTTGCTGCTTTTTGCAAGCAGGAAATAACACATAGTGAAAATTAGATACAAAAGTTTTAAACCGCAGGTTTTTTTTTAATTTTATAAACTCAAACATTTTCAGTTATACCACTGAATCGGAGATTGCGACACGAAAAAGAAGAATTTGCGCGTGATAGGTGGAGCCGGGCCTTAAGTATCCCGTAAGCCAGCGCGTGCGTGGCGGCACGCCGCCTCCCCAGGGGACGAGGAGTTGGCGGCGGGAGGGACGCACACTGGTACAGCGGCTCGCATCTCCGCAGACTCCCGGGGGAGCACCGGCGTTGCGGCCAGTTCGCGGGCGGGACGCCACGCCCAGAGCCGCCGCTACAACCGGCCCGCGATTGAATTAGCCTTGCACGCGCTAGACATCGACAAATTTCCCTCGATAATCAACTGACCCCGTTTCCAGATCTCGTGCAATATTGCACATATTATTCATCGAATCGGACTAAAAACATGCAGCGTATAGGCCGGAAACTTGGAAACTGATCGTATTCGGTCACAATTGTAAATTTACAAATGACAAACCCAAAGGGTTGAAAGTGCGCACTAAATTATTAGCATTCTTTTATAGACATACCTTAGTTAATTGAGCACTTTTGAAATCAGCATTTGAAAAATGTCACTTACCCTGATTTTATATATGTTAATGGGCACACTGAGTGGCATGCGTCCAGAAAAGCTGTTAATGACGGAGTTAAATAAGTTCCATGTCTTAAGGTTGAATTAGAAGTGCTGCGTAAATAGGTGAATATTGAACTTATTCCATTTTTCTTTCTGATTTTAATGCATATATGTCCTAAGTGTAAGGATATGAACATTTATAAGATATTTGCTTTCCAAATAATTCTAAAGGTTCACATGACACACGCATAAATAAAGTGACGAGAGCATGGCAATGTTATTCTTCTCTAAATAGTATAAAACAAAGTCGCTTATCCGCGTCTGTATGTGTATTCGCTTAGTACGTCTAAACTACTTGATGGATTTTGATGCAGATTTCAACATCATTTTGAGAATTTCTCGATGAAGGTCATAGTGTATAAAACATATACTTTTAATGTAATGATTGTATAAAAATGTCGAACAGTTTGTAATAAAGTCGTAAAAAACAGCTTTTAGGGCGCTTACATGGCTTGCGCTGACTAAACCATAAGAGATACATAAAATTAATGTATCACAGAATTGTAGCTCTCAAAAAGGTGTAAAGAAAAGTCCGCGATAGCATATGTTTATCTTTTAAGGACGACCCACAGTAACATTTTTTTTGTCTTTCCAACTATCGCTGTAAAAACTAAATTGTTACCGGGCGAAGCTGGGCCGGTTCGCTAGTAGTACATATGACGGAAGAATTAACGTGCATTAAAGAAGATCTTTGCTGGGGTTTTCAAAAGTTCTCTGTTTACCCTGAACCACCTGCACTTTAACACAGTAAGGCATATATAAATATATATTTC
This sequence comes from Clitarchus hookeri, assembly GCA_002778355.1. Lineage (NCBI taxonomy): Eukaryota > Metazoa > Arthropoda > Insecta > Phasmatodea > Phasmatidae > Clitarchus > Clitarchus hookeri. Next base: position 141,706 of record NQII01001191.1, on the reverse strand, counting down.
AAAACATGTAGTTTTAGGCGTTAAAACGAACAAAATCGTCGTTATACCTATACTAGTATCAATATAACGCTCTGCCATGTGTCGGGAACAATTAATCTGTATTTTTATAATGCTGTTATTGGTAGCAGCTGTTTACATGATCACGAAAATTAGTCTTAAAAATAAAGTACCAGTGACTTAAATTTGCCGTGTTTTTATTGTTTACAGTATACGCAATTAAATTCACTACATATGCAACTTACAATATGTAAACCACTATGAGAGAGAGAGAGAGAGAGAGAGAAAGCATCAAGGTGGCCACCTGTGTAGGTTGCCGAACGGTGTGCAGGGCTACAGCAGAAAACGTTTTATTAAAAAATTGTCCGGCATATCTGAGTGATATTGGCTTACGAATAGCATTTAAGAAATATAACGCATCTGTATACGTTTTCCAGTTCTTTCTTTTTCTCTAAAGCATGTTTTTGTGATAGAGTGGCTCAAACGGGTGTTTTCACTGTCATTTTTAGGTATGAACCTTCCGGTACAAAACATTAAAAAGGGAATTTGGACATTCATCAAACCATTATTTTTAATATTACGCCATAAGATGGTAGGGTCTCCGCTGAAAGTCTCCGCGTTATCGACGACAAGACTGCACGTCAGTTCAATGCTTTGCGCTTAGAGGCGACGAGAGAATTGATACGCATGTCTCGGTCGCCCCTAGCGCTCCTAAGCTTTTAGGCCTCAGACGTGCAAAATTCTTCCAACCAGGCAGCCACCTTAACTGTAAGCGAAAACGTGCATCGATAGAAATCTTAAATTTTGCTTCTCGTAGACGGCGAGAGAATCGAAGACATCAACTACTACGCATTCTGGATTAATCTAATTGCGTACCGTCATGTTCTTGAGACAATATTTAATTCAATTCGTTAAATCCTCTACTTATAACCCAGTTAATATTATCCTCACAGAATAATATTACCATACGCCAAAAAATTAACACCATGGCATTTAATAGCGAGGTTTGAATGACGATTATGTCTATTTCACCCTATTTCTTGTGACTCGTTCAACAAGTATATACTTGTAGTAATTAGAATCTCCTAACTTTGAATCCTACTTTGAGGACTGACGTGAGTAAGATTAGATTATCCTCGCTTTTAGAAATGTTTCACTTCTGTATCGGCCATATGCTCTTAGGTGAATTTTTTCTCGCGCTGAAAAAATAAATAAGGTTGTAGAAACAACTTAGACTTCACTGGTGGGTGGTAGGCACCGTATAAATAATGTTAACGCAGTTATTAATACGAACATAACTGTTTGTTGTATTGCTGTCTGTCATAGCATGTGTTACTGTGGTTGCCACAACATATCAGTACGTTTCTACTACAAACCAGACAGTACCGCCAACAACACAACATTGACAAGATATGGATTATTCACACAACAATTAGGATTGTAATAACCTAACAGACGGTTCTTCTGCTAGTACTGAACAGTTTTGTTGACGGGTTTGTTGGCACCAGCAACAGAATATTTGTGTAAGTAATTAAAATTCCGTTGGTTATGAGAACAATCCAAATATTGTTGAAGTTGTTCTGTTGGAGTAACTCATTCTTGATGGTTCATAAAATCATATTTCTTGCTCAGTGAGGGTTTTCCAGCCTGATAGAGCTACAGTATCTATAGTGTATCTACGTTTCCTTAGTATCTTAGATTAATATCCTGAACAGCTTCGCTGCACAATAGACTATCAATATTCACATAAATCTTAAAATTCAAACGCTATATTTTAATTGTTGCTTATTTAAGTCTTTGGTCATGCGGGGCAGATTACACTCTAAACTAAGACTAATAAGATGAAAACTACGCACGCACTCGATGTCTTACGGAACATTCGAAACCATGGCCTCAGGCTCCGGAAGCTAGCATTACACCCAACTTCATAGCGTATGTAAGAACGCATACGGCAAACAATTGGATAGGTGCATTGCCATACTGAGGGAAGCATTGTTTGGATGTGTCTGGATATTTTAGAAAGGAGGCTATAAGATTTAATCTTATTGTTGGCAAAATGGTTTAAAAATTACAGGAATATTGAAGTAAGAGGTGAAAATAAATTAAGAAGAAAATAATTTTGATTCTTAGCATTTGTTTTCAGAAACTTCTAGCTGAAATAAAGTTCAGATATTAAATTAATTACATTAAAACGTAATTTTTCTAATAAAGAGAATTCCATTTCTTTAGACCAGTTGTAAGTCTCACTAATTCACGTATACATGGTTGAGGTTTTATTAAAGTTCCCTTTACTTCAGATAATCATTCTAACTACCCGAAAAGCACTACAATCAGTCTCTACTTCCTTCTAAGTTTATTCTTACATATGCACGGTTCACGTGCTATTTATAATAAAACTTTATCTGTAACTATTATGAAAAGAACACTTGTTCCCGTAAACATTTTGTCTGAGAGTCAAAAGTAATATCACCTTTCCGAATATCGGAGAACCCTCCTGAATCACTCCAAACCAGTTAAATAAAATTTTTACTATCATAGGTAGAATTAAACTTCCTACCTGTAACAACTGATAAATTATAATCTATCGCTTTTGGTCAAAATTTTGTTAAGTGCACTCTTAAATGAGAATCAGTGATTTCAATCAGCAGAATTATTTTACTGTACCTTCAGTTAATGATGCATTATCTACTGGCAAATCAGTGTAGTGAACTGTGGTTTATTGCTAGGCCAGTGCAATTTATTAAGAATAAGTACAAATCTTTTTTCAATCGGTGAATAGCAGCAACTAAAATTATCAGTGTAAATTTACTGATTCAAGTGGAGCAGTTTCATCAAATCTGCAGTCAAATTCGCTGATTTGGGGAAGTTTTAACTGTTTAGATTTTAGAGTGTGAATAATAATAAGACGTTTCCGAATGCTAATACCTCCTTTCTTATAATAACCACTGTTAGGGGGCGATTTATCAATGCGGAGATAGTTGTGCTGGATTCTCTCTCTTTCGGGGCCGCGGTTAGCGCAGCGGGCATCGGCTAGAGAGCTCTCCTTCCTCCAAGGCGAACCAGGCTCGATTCCCGGGAGGGACATTCCCGGATTTTCGCACGTGGGAATCCTGCAGGACGATGCCACTGGTTGGTGGGTTCCCCCAGGGATCTCCTGTTTCCCTCGCTATTGCATTCCGGCCCAGCTCCATTTCCACCGCTCTTCACCGCCATCGGCTCTCAACACCTCGATGTAAGATCCATCTAAACTTCTCCTCTACACTGCACTCTCCCCCTTCCCTTTCTCACTCGCTATAGTGCAGATTTTATCTTCAGAGTGCTTGGAATATGCCGTTGCGCCACTACCAACTTATTTAACCTTGCGATTTATACGCGGTTATCAGGAACATCAGGTCTGTACTATAGGAAAAAGTTGCTGTTCCGATTCCTTCTGCTTCTACATTGGTGTAAAATGGAAAATAAACACCCGGACGCAATGGTCCCACATGAATGGAGGTTGAATTGAATTATTATACAGATAGTATACTGTATATGATAATGATCACAGGATCGTCTGGATGTAACGTACACTGTTAAGTGTTTCCTCAACGAACACCAGAGACGTACGGTCATTGTAAGCTATTGCCCCCCAGACAATGATGCCAGGAGTTGGTCCTCTGTGCCTCTGCCGTATATACTATGGTCGTTGCCACTCTCCTGGTCGACGCCGCACTCGCGAACGTGCGTCACTGGCACCAAAGAAGAATCTGATCTCATCACTAAACACAACTCCGCGCCATTATCCCTCCAGTTGCGTCGTTCGCGACACCATCCGAGGCGCACTGCACGGCTATATGTGAGAGGAAGCCTGGCGAGAGGCACCCTTGATCGTAGCCCAGCGTCCAGCAAGCGGTTGGTGATGATCCAAGATGACACCCTGAGTGCAACAGTGGCCTTAATCTGTGCTGCGATCGCCGTGCGATGCGGTGGTCCAGGCGGGAATCCTTATGACACTACTGTCTGGATTCATGTTGATGAGCATGCCCACAGCAGACACTTCACGTCCTACGTATTGGGCGATTCTTCGGGAGGTCCATCCAGCCTCTCTCAGGTCCACCACAATACGACCACCTCGTTTAAAGTTTATTAATTGCACGAAGTGTGGTCGTCGATGCCGTCGTGGCATGCCTACAATGCTAATTACACACAGCACGATGCTTGAAACAATAGACTACTCTTCCACTGAGTCAACTACAGATGTATTGGGCTCAGCTGTGATATGCCTAGTACGTGGTTCCCACTCTCTCCACAGCAGAGCNCTGAGTCAACTACAGATGTATTGGGCTCAGCTGTGATATGCCTAGTACGTGGTTCCCACTCTCTCCACAGCAGAGCAGTGTTAATAATTGAATGTAAAGCCTTCTATCAGTGCCCGATGCAAATATTGTGTTTCTACGTCACCGCTTCAGTGGTGTTAATTTTTAATTTTCCACCAATGTAGTTAGTTGACCCAAGTATACTTGGCTGTTACCACAAGGAAGATACCACCAAGGTTCATATATCTACAAACTAAGTGCATCTGTGCTTGAGTCCCGAGAAAGACATGAGTAAGGGTGACGTCCATATATGTAATTCCGGGTTAGTTTGAAGGGAAGTTTACCTTCCTTCCCATCCAATTAACCTTTCAACACTGTCATAACGCGCCCACGAAGAGAATGATAATCAGCAGAGAATTTGCAACAGGACCTTCCTTTAATGTGATACAGGGTAACAGAAACCAGATTTTTGTACAATTATCAGAACGCTATGTTAACCTTCTGCACTTCTAAATCTTATGGAATAATCCAAATGTTAATATGGTTGCGTTGTAATAGAAAAATTTCAAAATATTACTTAAAATTCAACTTAAAAAATATAAATACTTTTCGAACCTTGTTGTTGACTTCATTGGAAGCGCGTCGTTAAATGTATCACTTGAAATGTATGTAACTAGTAGTAGGAAATTTTCAAACGTTTAGTAGTGAAACTTGCTGCCTCAACCGCAGACAACCTATTTAAAATTTGCAATGCTTTTCCTTGCAAAAATAACAGAGGAAACGAAAGATTTCTCAAGTACCGTGGTCGTTTTACCCAAATCAAAATTTTTACTTAAAATGTTTTATTGACCATTTGCGATCTGTCGATAGGAGAAAGCATTAAAACGTGAATCCCGCAATAATAACATGAAAGTACGGGATCGTGAGAAAGGTATGTTCGGATATTCAAGCAGACCGTGGAAGGGTACAATTATCGAGGATGGAAAAGGTCACATTAATTTTTACTGGTTAAATACTAATCAGCATGTGCGGCTGCTGAATAAAGTGCAAGAGCAAATACAAATAATTGAAGTGCAATTCCCGCTAGAACAAAGCTTGATTTTAATCTGCGGTTATTGGCTTTAGGTAACTCATTTGGCAGCCACCAATATTTGTTTCGAGTACTAAAGAATTCAATCAGCAAGTTTATCTCTCATGCTCTAAAAGGTATTTGCCTCGAACCCGAAAAACATTTTACACTCGAATTTCAATATGTAAGCAGAATGGAATACAATGGAAAATTTTTTTTGCAGAGAGCTGGAATTTTCCAGCGTGTGTTAGGTCAGCGAACTTCATGGCTCCGACATCGTAGAACAAGATTTCCGTGTTCGAATCCCGGTTAGGTTACGAATGTTAATATGTCGTTTTTAAAACTGGAAATTATTATTGGATTAGTTTTCGAACCACACCATGTTTAGACCTCCGGAATAAAAAAACGGGAGCGTTTTTAGGCACATTAAATAGAAGAAAAAAAAACGTGTTTTGGGTTCAACATACATACGATAATCATGTGGTTAATTCTGCTTTAATTTTTAAGTGGAAGTAAGAACTTAAAATATAGAAAACAATTTACCCATTATTCTCCTTGCCATTATTTCAAGTGTTTTCGTGTAAAAACATGGAGAAAATATGACAATAACGGAATTTTTAATTTCTTTCCCACGACTCGAACGTAAGAGGTAATTCGCTAATCACTGGATATTCAGTTGTCAGTATGACGTGTCTGAAGAAGACATATTCCAGAAAAACGCTTTAAAGTGCAACCAAACCTGTAACAACAGGCACCCTTCAGTACGGCGAACTGCAGATAAAACATTTGTTTGTTTGGTATCTCGGTTCAGTAAGTTCAAAGCAGTGCGAAGCTATGCGATACACAAATTGCTTTCGGAGAGTTTGCTCCTAACTCAAGCAACAAAGAAGAGTTATACTTAACTACGTCTGTGACCGACCTCGACAATATATACAACTGTTGTGGTATACGAGAATCACGGATAATGCATTTGCATAGTCACTTGGTTCGTGGAGCTTATATTAGAGCATATTGGTTTCCAGTTCAAAGAGCTTGCATTGAACGTAATAGTCATTGTTACTTTACAGTTTTTGAAATATGCCGTGGTGACAATAGATGATGTGCCTTCATTATGTTTATATTCTGAAAATGTGCTAGCAAATATCTTACACTATGACTGTTTATCAAGTTTTATCGTATTGTAATTACATTATTTGCATGTATACTATGTAATATAACGGAATGCAGAAAATATTTTTTTTAGGATAAAAATACTTTAATGAAATTTACTTATTTCAGTTTGACTGAAAGAAATATACAATAACAAATAAAGCAGAATAACATAAATGTAAGAAAAATTAATATTTTCCTTTAGGGGTTCTGCAAATTTTGGAACCGGCAGAGCGAAAGGAGAGCGTTTTACAGGTTATATAATTTTAGGCGTATCTCGGCCTCATTTCAAGATATCGCTATCAAGCAAAAACCTATTTTTGCCTATTGAAGTGAATAAACATGCTAAGAGATAGAAAGTAGTAGTACATTAATATCAGTTAGTTTTTACGTGTTTTTGTTAAGTATATAAATGTTGACTTACCCGCAATTTTCAGGCTATTANCTGAGTCAACTACAGATGTATTGGGCTCAGCTGTGATATGCCTAGTACGTGGTTCCCACTCTCTCCACAGCAGAGCTGTGTTAATAATTGAATGTAAAGCCTTCTATCAGTGCCCGATGCAAATATTGTGTTTCTACGTCACCGCTTCAGTGGTGTTAATTTTTAATTTTCCACCAATGTAGTTAGTTGACCCAAGTATACTTGGCTATTACCACAAGGAAGATACCACCAAGGTTCATATATCTACAAACTAAGTGCATCTGTGCTTGAGTCCCGAGAAAGACATGAGTAAGGGTGACGTCNCACCAAGGTTCATATATCTACAAACTAAGTGCATCTGTGCTTGAGTCCCGAGAAAGACATGAGTAAGGGTGACGTCTATATATATAATTCCGGGTTAGTTTGAAGGGAAGATTACCTTCCTTCCCCTCCAATTAACCTTTCAACACTGTCATAACGCGCCCACGAAGAGAAGGATAATCAGCAGAGAATTTGCAACAGGACCTTCCTTTAATGTGATGCAGGGTAACAGAAACCAGACTTTTGTACAATTATCAGAACGCTATGTTAACCTTCTGCACTTCTAAATGTTATGGAATAATCCAAATGTTAATATGGTTGCGTTGTAATAGAAAAATTTCAAAATATTACTTTAAATTCAACTTAAAAAATATAAATACTTTTCGAACCTTGTTGTTGACTTCATTGGAAGCGCGTCGTTAAATGTATCACTTGAAATGTATGTAACTAGTAGTAGGAAATTTTCAAACATTTAGTAGTGAAACTTGCTGCCTCAACCGCAGACAACCTATTTAAAATTTGCAATGATTTTCCTTGCAAAAATAACAGAGGAAACGAAAGATTTCTCAAGTACCGTGGTCGTTTTACCCAAATCAAAATTTTTACTTAAAATGTTTTATTGACCATTTGCGATCTGNATTTCTCAAGTACCGTGGTCGTTTTACCCAAATCAAAATTTTTACTTAAAATGTTTTATTGACCATTTGCGATCTGTCGATAGGAGAAAGCATTAAAACGTGAATCCCGCAATAATAACATGAAAGTACGGGATCGTGAGAAAGGTATGTTCGGATATTCAAGCAGACCGTGGAAGGGTACAATTATCGAGGATGGAAAAGGTCACATTAATTTTTACTGGTTAAATACTAATCAGCATGTGCGGCTGCTGAATAAAGTGCAAGAGCAAATACAAATAATTGAAGTGCAATTCCCGCTAGAACAAAGCTTGATTTTAATCTGCGGTTATTGGCTTTAGGTAACTCATNACAAATAATTGAAGTGCAATTCCCGCTAGAACAAAGCTTGATTTTAATCTGCGGTTATTGGCTTTAGGTAACTCATGTGGCAGCCACCAATATTTGTTTCGAGTACTAAAGAATTCAATCAGCAAGTTTATCTCTCATGCTCTAAAAGGTATTTGCCTCGAACCCGAAAAACATTTTACACTCGAATTTCAATATGTAAGCAGAATGGAATACAATGGAAAATGTTTTTTTGCAGAGAGCTGGAATTTTCCAGCGTGTGTTAGGTCAGCGAACTTCATGGCTCCGACATCGTAGAACAAGATTTCCGTGTTCGAATCCCGGTTAGGTTACGAATGTTAATATGTCGTTTTTAAAACTGGAAATTTTTATTGGATTAGATTTTGAACCACACCATGTTTAGACCTCCGGAATAAAAAACGGGAGCGTTTTTAGGCACATTAAATAGAAGGAAAAAAAAACGTGTTTTGGGTTCAACATACAGACGATAATCATGTGGTTAATTCTGCTTTCATTTTTAAGTGGAAGTAAGAACTTAAAATATAGAAAACAATTTACCCATTATTCTCCTTGCCGTCATTTCAAGTGTTTTGTGCAAAAGCATGGAGGAAATATGACTATAACGAAATTTTTATTTTTTTTCCCACGACTCGAACGTAAGAGGTAATTCGCTAATCACTGGATATTCAGTTGTCAGTATGACGTGTCTGAAGAAGACATATTCCAGAAAAACGCTGTAAAGTGCAACCAAACCTGTAACAACAGGCACCCTTGAGTACGGCGAACTGCACATAAAACATTTGTTTGTTTGGTATCTCGGTTCAGTAAGTTCAAAGCAGTGCGAAGCTATGCGATACACAAATTGCTTTCGGAGAGTTTGCTCCTAACTCAAGCAACAAAGAAGAGTTATACTTCACTAAGTCTGTGACCGACCTCGACAATATATACAACTGTTGTGATATACGAGAATCACGGATAATGCATTTGCATAGTCACTTGGTTTGTGGGGCTTATATTAGAGCATATTGGTTTCCAGTTCAAAGAGCTTGCATTGAACGTAATAGTCAATGTTACTTTACAGTTTTTGAAATATGTCGTGGTGACAACAGATGATATGCCTTCATTATGTTTAGTATTCTGAAAATGTGCTAGCAAATATCTTACACTATGACTGTTTCTAAATTTTTATCGTATTGTTATTACATTATTTACATGTATACTATGGAATATAACGGAATGAAGCAAATATTCTTTTTGTTACTATTAAAATACTTTAATGAAATATACTTATTTCAGTTTGACTGAAATAAATATACAATAACAAATAAAGCAGAATAACATCAAAGTGTGAAAAATTAATATTTTCCTTTAGGANTTTAGGGGTTCTGCAAATTTTGGAACCGGCAGAGCGAAAGGAGAGCGTTTTACAGGTTATATAATTTTAGGCGTATCTCGGCCTCATTTCAAGATATCACTTTCAAGCAAAAACCTATTTTTGCCTATTGAAGTGAATAAACATGCTAAGAGATAGAAAGTAGTAGTAAATTAATATCAGTTAGTTTTTACGTGTTTTTGTTAAGTATATAAATGTTGACTTACCCGCAATTTTCAGGCTATTANCATTAATATCAGTTAGTTTTTACGTGTTTTTGTTAAGTATATAAATGTTGACTTACCCGCAATTTTCAGGCTATTAACAGTTTTACATAAACGTTTTCGTAGAAATATAGCCTGGGCAAAGATGGACAAAGTGTATTTATTTGAATTTGTTTGAATTAGTAATATTTTTTTGGATCATCAAATATAGCACTTATGGCAATAGAAAGTAGTTAATATTTAATGGCGTGGAAAATGGAAAGTGGTGAGTTTCATACAAAAAAAAATTGGTTAATATTCCTTTAATTCAGTACCCTAGAATGTAAACAATAACTTTATTAATGCACCAGTTGTCATAAGTAAGTATAGGTAACATAACAGACGTACGTGTCCGTAGTGAATTTTATGTCGTAAGAATGCCTGAAAGTGCCATTCCAAAGTTTACATGACCTTCATGGCTTCTAGTTACTCTAGTTACTCNTATGTCGTAAGAATGCCTGAAAGTGCCATTCCAAAGTTTACATGACCTTCATGGCTTCTAGTTACTCTAGTTACTCTAGTTACTCTAGTTACTCCTGATATTGGTGCAAACTGCTGCATAGTTATTGTCACGTGTCTGTTGATGAAGCGCNTCTAGTTACTCTAGTTACTCCTGATATTGGTGCAAACTGCTGAATAGTTATTGTCACGTGTCTGTTGATGAAGCGCCCTCAGTGAATGTGGGCAGGAAGAATAAGTCTACGGAACTTCCCTGAAAAAATTTGAAAGCAGTTGTCGGAACTAAATTGAAGTAGACTATATATTCTGAGTTTGCTTGAATTGTTTTTTTAATGCATAAGTCTCTCTTGGGCAGTCAGTTATTTGAAATCGCAAATACAGTTTACAACTTTTTTTTTTGCCATGTGCATCAGACAGAAAGCATACACTATATACATGTATATATACGTATTGTATAAGTGTTTATGTAATCCCTCTTCAAAACAACCATTTGTTAATGTGTACGATAAGTAACTGCTGTTCATTTTATCGTAAACGCAGATTGAAGTACTCGAGTACTTGGGCACTGTGTGAAAATAATTTTATAGAATGTGCGAAGCGTTTAAGAAAAAAAATTCTTCACATTTGGACACTGGTATTTCTTTGTGACAAAAGGCAGCTAAATAACATCTTCGGTTGATCCAAAGTAAGCTTCGTTCTTTTGTTTTCCCGCCCCACCCTTCTTCAAGGCACACTATGGAGTCTCGCAAGTTTGATACTCTTAGAAAGAGAGATGGAAGGCGTTACGTAACTTTACTTGTCGTACGATGGTGACACGAGCAAAACATAGGCAGTCTTATAACAACCCTGCATTGAGCCTGTCATCGTTGAAGTGAAGGCGTTACTCGTTATCTCTTTTAAAGGGACTACAGCTGACATAAAACAGCAAAGTCATGGCGAGGCACATTCTCGCAGTACTCTTACACGTAACTAAGGAATCTAAGCCAGGCCTTCATCAGCAGATCTCACAGTGTCGGCCTGCTGGACGGAAGTTCAGGAAACGGTGGTGATGATCGAGGGGGGTGGGGGTGACGAGAATTGAAGGGTTAACGGGAGGGGATGGGTGAAAACACACGAGTGTTTTTCAGCTTAATGAAATATTGTGAAATTTTCGAATAAAGGGTGGTTATGTTTTTTATGACTTTCAATTTGCCGAGTTTAGGGTGGGTTAAAAGCAAGAGCGGGGCGTCAACAATCACTTATTTAAATAACACGAGTAGTGAATAGCTCAAAATAAAAATATGTAATAAAACACGCTACGAGGAATGCGCTGCTTCGAATGCTCCCCTGCTAACTTCACAAAACGACCGTGATGCTGCTTTTCACCTGCATCGCCCGAGACTTCAGCAAATCCTGTCTGAGTTTAACCTTCGACTCCGCCTTCTGTGCCGGGGATTTGGCAGTGGGATGTGTGCGTGTTGGAGCTTTTGTCATCCCCTTCTCCTAACGTACAGAAGTTTACAGAGTCTGCGAAGAAAATTGCAGCTGAAGTTCCCGACAACATTCGCCCTGCCTGCTGGTGAACACGGCATCGACGAGGAACGTGCCTGCCGTGGCAATACTCGCGCGCGAGTGACAAACACGGCGGAAAAAACAGCGGCAAGTAGATTCCGTTTGTGAAATGTCTCTGTGGGGCGAATAAATTAATTCGATGACAGCGTGCCGGTACAGCACTTTTGAAACCTCACGAAGACCCCGTAAATATTACAATTAATTGATGCGTGAACTTGATTACGAAATTTTTAAAAGTGAACTACATGCTACGGGTTCGTCGAAAACAAGGTGTGAGTGGGAATAAGAAAACCGGAACCAATATCAGAAGGTAAATATTGAAAGATTGTGTAGAATTTCAGTTTGTTTGAGAAACGTGCTTCTGGAGAATTTAGCCACAAACTAAAATACTGAACCTCTTGTAGTCCAAGTCTTGCATTAAAAATTAATAACAGTTTTCAAGCAAAACTCAAGAAAATCAAATAACTGAGACGAATCATCAATGATTATTCTTTTGAAGAACAAGTCCAGTAAAAGAAAATAATATTGAACAAACGAGCTCATATCCGGCAACCTTATTTATAACATTCCTATTTCACACAGCTAGCCATGGAGATATTATTGATAATCAGTCAAAAATCGTATCGGAAGAAGCACACTATATTTCAAGTTCGGGCTGAAGTTCGTACGAGACGCTTCAGACGAACAGCATCAGATACGGTGGCTTGTCACAACACGAACGACGCTTGGTAATCAATTTGTGAACAGTAACTTTTCACGATTAATGTTTAAAGAAGATCCCGAGCAGTAATGCAATGGCAAGAAATTTTCAGAAACCCGTCCTTTCCCTGAAAATTTATTATTAATAAATTTTACTGTACTGTACAAATACTTGGTTTTTATTACAGCAACATTCTGAAACACACACAGATAGTTTTGTAAAAAAAATTCTAAGGAAACTAAAAAAGAGAAACTTTTTGTTGATGGGTTTCGTCGACCTTAATTGGTTTAAAGTTCATATTGCAATAATTCTATATGTATTTATTTTACTACACATTTTGAATTATTTTGTTAGCACCGGTATCCGGTGCAAAAGAGGCGGAACATAATACTGTTATTTATTTATAGATGTTCTAAAATTCGGGATATTTGATGGTACAAATATTTCCAGCAACACCACAGACCATAAACTAAAGTGACGAATAGAAACTAAGAGAGAAGAAACAGCACGTTTGCAATAAAACCGGAACATTTCCAATGTTATTTACCAGCGACGTGATTTAACTTTGTGTGACATGTGTAAATCAACGTCTATTCCAGAACAAGGTATACCGCTTACATTCTTACATCAACGTATACAGTATAGTCCTCACGTACCGGTCATTACCAATCTTTGCTACCCGTTATCAGTCATCTTCACGATGTACATAATATGTAATGGCCATAATATGCTTGTGGCATATAATGTTTAAGCGTGCTATCAAAAAAGTTCTTTAGAAAAATCTGTTTGGACAGCGAACGCAGCGGTATATGAAACTATTGTTTTTTCTTTCATTACGCATATTTTATTTTCTAAATGATTAAGTGTGAAATATTATTTCAAAAACACCGTATGAAATCCATGGATTTCAGCGCAAATGACAGAGGTGACATGGCGAATTTCGGGTTTGAACTAATAAGCTGACATTTGAAAAAGAAACCTGTGTACGTATGCCTGAAAAAGAAACACTCTTTGCTAGCAAAAATTATAGAGAGGCGAGGGAGAACAGGTTAATAACAACAATGATTAATCTAATTTATTGGAAATCAAAATCTCGTTAAGAAATACGATTAGTATTTCATTTATAAATACACGCCTATAAATACCATTCAGTAAGATGTACAGAGACTATCAACCCACTCAAGAATTTTCTGTTAGTTATCATAACAAAAAAAATAGTCTCTTTCACGAAATTCTTAGAAAATTACACGCACACAATGAATGGCATATTATATTAGAAATTCTTCGAAGTATTGGTATCGGGTATTGGTATAGGGTAAACTAACATTTATTTAAATTATCGTAACAGGCCACAATGTAAAAATAATGGGACATATTATTTAGTGTTAGAGTAAACCATATTCCGTGTAGATGTGCGATTAGGGAATTTTTATGTTATGGCCTCGCTATGGGGCCATTCCTTGTTACTTGACTTAGCCGTTTTTATATACGTATTTTTCTCAATATTCAGTCAATAATCCCGTACTCCTACAAACAATCAAGAGAGTTTGGAATAAATTTTTTGTCAAAAATAAAAGTAAACTATTTAGTGCCGTCGATAGACTATTGTGGCCCGTGTGCATATTACCTCACAAAGGTACACCGGCCACGAATGACAGTTGAATCGAAGATGTGGTGCCGAAAATAGATTTTTTTTTCTTTGCCATGGATCCAACCCAAGCGGGGATATATTTGTGGGCTCAACTTGGTTGAAATTTACGTTTTAAAGGAGTGCGAGACAACGTAAAGTTATCTGATCAATTTTTCGTTAGAACTAGTTCGATGTTCGGTTTTTATTTATTTGATACATCGAGTGTATTTATCCGTGCCGTCATCGTGCCCTGGCTTGTGTTTATGATGGCTGGTGTTCGATCACGAAAAAATACCTTCCGCTCGGTTCACACGAGAGAAATCTCCGCAAAATGGTTACCACGCGGCTATGTTTCCAGGTAGAGATTTTTCTACATACACCATGGGTTAGAGTGATCACGCTAGCTGCGCAAAACCAGTCTCCGTGTCCCAACATTGAACTGCTTTCCGGCCAATAAGACTATCATAAACGACGTGGATAGCACTTGAGGATAGAACACTGTTTATGTAAACAAGTACTTTGAGATTTTATATAAATTCGCTAACCAATTTGTGGTGAAATTAGATTAAATTCAAATTGGTGAAAGCATTTTATTTATATAGAAGTTATTGTGTTATAAAAATGAAGATACAAACAAAAGCGTTCATCTCTGTTGACAACATGACTTTGACAATTGGTATTGGCGCGGGGCCGGTGAATGTTGGGTGCGTACCCAGAAGAAGATAGTCTACCACATTTGCTGTCTAAGGTTTGAGCTTGCCAGTCGCTACGTCGCTGTGCGTGTAGTAGCATACTTGCGGCTGCAAAACCTCAGAAAGAAAAGAAGGAGGGAATTTAGGGGGCGTTGGGTACATCCAGTGATCAGAAGCCGTTTGTTGCAAGGAACGATTCATGTGTTGTTTCATAAGTGTATAGAGGATGAACACCAAATTTTCAATTACTTTATAATTTTGTTTTCAAGCTTTGACGAGTGCATCATACACCGGAAAGTGCTCTCCAGAAAAAGGTTACGCACATGTGACTGGCTATACCTTCGATGTAAATGCTTTTTATAACTTTTGGGTAAGTGATTTTTACTATCAAAATATTTGCATCGCCAGATTTCAAACTCAAGACAAAGTTAATTAGAATGACTGGTTTTTTTATTCAGTGAAAATAAGGTAGATTCGTTATAAATAATATTGATAATAAAATATAATTAACTTAAACATGTTTATTTTTAATGTTTGAAATATATTGTTAGTAACAGATACGCAATAATTTCTCCTCCTACAATAAAAAAATTTTATTAATATTTTATTTTAAGAGTGAGGGTGGAAACAGGGAAATAGTAAATTAAGAAGATAAGTAAGTGGTAACAAACATTAATTGTAATAAAATGGAGTTTTATCCAAAAATGTGGACAACTCTGTCTCTGTTGGTGAAAAAAACTGATTCTTGTAACAGCAAAGTAGATTGTTCAGCAGCTGCCATGTTGTTTGCAAGAAGGGTGTGTCTTATCAAGTTGAGAACGTGGATTGGTAGGAATGCCCCATTGGCACATACAACGTTGTATAAACTGCCCTGGTTGACCAAGTTGTACGGGTAAAGGCTGTTGGTACTCGGCACTGAACATAGTAACGTGGTACCGTTTCTGATTTCGACTGCCTCATCGCGCACGTGACGCTGTATTGTGAATACCGCTTTAGGCGTTGCATTTCGGAAAAATAATGAAAACGTTTACGTTTCCCGGTTGAACGTCACTTAATATTTTATCACCGCTTACGACTTAGTGCTAGGAATTATTTCTATACATTATAATAATATATTTTTGCTAATAGCCACCATTTATGTAAGCCTCTGGAACGATACGCCTTAAATAAAAATCAGGAACTATTTGTGTGTTGATCATAAATCTGTTTGTGCAAAAAAACTATATATCTTATGCTTTCGTTACAATAAAATGTTTCTACACGCTAGAACAGAGTTTGAACAATTTACTGCCACAGTTTCCAATTTTGAATTTAAATTTAAAATTTAAAATATCTTTATAAATATTTAACATGAAAATGTAAATTTTTCAAATTCGTAAATATGTTTTAATCATTCTCTTCCATAAAGCGGTGCAAAATATTTGTAAAAATTAATTTTTAAAAATGTTGTACACTGTACTTCGTATTTATTGCCAACGCCAAAAATATTATTTGCAATATACATAAATATATTGAAAAACATTATTTGGATATCCTTGAGAATTATACATGACTCTAGCCTAGAATTCATTGTTGGAATGACTTAAGCTTATTAGTGAAAACAGCTGGATATCAAATAATTTTAATGAGATAACAACCTTCGAATAATTTTGGTAACATGATTTCGTTTATACCCGTTTGGTTACTCATTAATTTCTAAATGCAAGTGTTGCACTCACGCAATTTTATGGTCTGCACTGTACTCATTTCAACAATTGCCTTGCAACCAATGAACAACGTGCCGTGCTCTATGATACTGGCATTAAAATTTAATGTCGAAAGGTGTAAAAAATTCCACAAGTTAAGTTGGCCACAAGGAAGAGACGTGAAGAACTGGGCACTGATTACTTGCTGTGTACAGTACAGGTAATAAGTTTTATTAATTTGCAACATGTCCACGATTGTGGACTTGGTGGCAGAACGGCTTAAAAAAAGAGTTCTAACGATAAAAGTGACTCATTTTATATTGTATTCTAATTATTGGCCTTTCAGTATCTGCGAAAGAACAAAATCGTGGATAGTAAAAAGTGGAAAATTTCACTTCTTCATTCCTGTGCATCTGAAGTAGGTGAGAAGACCGTACAAAAAAAATTCTGAGAATGCTTAACTGATTTAAATGCCCAGAATCAATGGTCGCTTAATGACGTCAATTATAAGGACTAACTTTCTCAAGTCTGGACACGAACTGAGTACACCTAGTTGAAAGGCATATCGCTAACCATACTCAGAATATCAATAGTTGTTAACCTGGCTCCAAAAAAACTATTCTAAAGTTTCAATAATGTATTTTTGAAATCAATTAATTCGCATGCACATCCGTGACTGTCCGTTAGCAACAGCAATTCCGACATTAAATTCCGCCTTTGGTCACCGCCTCTGTCGAAATGTTTATGATAGCAATCTAAGATACAATAAAAACGTAAAGTGGAGTTTTTTTCTCTTTTTAACCCCTATTTCATTAATGGCTTAGAAAGTGCCCGACAGATAATGCATCACTTCCGATTAGTGCTGTAGGTGCTCGAGTCTCAATTATGAAGAGAGAGAGAGAGAGAGAGAGAGAGAGAGAGAGAGAGAGAGAGAGAGAGAGAGAGAGAAATATCGTGGTTTAGGCACACTGCTTCTTTCCTTTTTTTTTTTTTTGTCATGGAATTGAACCACCTAGATTCCGTTAATCCTACGTAATTACGTGGCACAATGGCAACCAAAGTTGGTGAAAATTGCCTCTCTCCCGTGCCTTGTCTCCATCCTCCCTCGCCCAGATATGTACCGCCCGTTTCCCGTTCGCTCTCCTCCGCGATTTATCCATTCTCTTCTCTCTTTCCGTTCGTCAGAGGGCTTCCTCTGCACCTGTCTCACTTGTCCCAAGCGGTCTGCGCCGTTTCCGTCACTTCTCGCCTCCTCCTCTCTTTCCTCGTCCTCGTTTAGCGCGGTCCTCCAGCCACGGCCACGCGACAAAAGGGCGCCACTGAAATGTTAATGGTCTCGCGCGGCCGCCGGACTAAAGCGGAGAGGTGATTAACGGACCCAAATAGTTTATGAAACCGAGTCTAATTCAATTCTTGCTCAGGACTGGGACCACGAGCTGAATTGACCCCCCCTCCCCCTTTTCCATAATCGGCGTGGAGCTGAATTCAACAGACAAACTTCGTGAGTTCATTCTTGATCCAAAATCAAATCGGAAATATGAAACACTTTCTACCTGAACTGAATGTCAAGGGAAATATAAACTATTGAAAATCGATTTTTTTTAACAGAACGTTTGCAAAATATTAGAAACAGTTTTCCTAGCATTGTTTTATGTTATCGGGACTCTCATGAATACCTCCCACAGTAATAAAAATAACCGGAGTGAACAACCTGTTGTAGCACACATTTTTTTTACCGTCAAGAATTATGAATATTTGATGCTGGTTTTAAGCAGTATGACCCGATCATCAAAATTGCTATTCTCGTCTCAATTGCCCAAGAACAGCCGTTTTCGATACGGCGCCTACACCGTAGGCAATACTGCCTACATGCGTCCATGGCATGTTGCTGTGACCACTGCACAGGCGATGGCGAACGCTTATCGTGAACATCATTCACCATACATTGTTAAGCAGTATTGAAGCTTACTGTTTGTTAACGACGATAGTCGGTGTGTGATTCCCTGCAGCAAGTATTGACGTATTGCCTACACGCCTGAATCTGTTTCGCTACCACGTAAAATTTTGTGCGCATTTTAAACGAAAACGATCGGTCCTGGACAGTTGTAACAAGAGGGATGTGTTTACTAAATAGGCCATACTGCTCAATAAGCCAGCATCGGAAGTTCGTAATTCCTGATGGTATTAAGTTGCGTGTGATAACAAGGTGGCCGCACCTATTATTTTCATTACGGTTGGAGGCATTAATGAGAGCTTTCCCTTGATTTGAAGATCCCTACAGCATAAAACAATGTCCGGAGAGTTTTAATTTCATTTCGTTTCTGATATTTTGAAAAAATCACAGTTTAAAAATTCGATTTTCAAAGACTGGTATCTGAATCAATATTCAGTTTAGGCAGAAAGTGTCCCGTACGTATATTTCGCACTTGATTATGCATAAGGAAACACCTCGTTTAGTTTGTCAGTCAAATTCAGCCCCATCCTGTATATAAGTGAGTGAGAGAGAAGATTATATCCAGAGAGGAGAAAGATGGGTCAGAACGGCGATGTGCTCTTCCGTAGTATTGACTTACCACAGAATTTCGAGTGTGTCCTGCAAATTATACCTTAAAAAGTGCACTCCAGTGGGATAAGGGTCAGGCGGAAAAACTACACCAATCCCATACCCCTGCTCCAGAGAACACCCTACACCCTCTATATCCCCGTTCTTAAAGCCTGCCGATGACTTCCCGCTTTTCTCTCGACATTCTCCTACCTCACCTCTTGTTCTATTATGAACTTGTATTAATTAGAGCTCTCATTTGAATAAATTAAATCTATGATCCATTGCGGTATTCAAGCCGATAAAGCGTATAAAAAGCGCTTAAAACGCCTTAGAAATACCTCAATTCTACAACACTCCTTTGAGACGATATTCATCTGAATCCAGTTAAGAAAACCAAGAAAGTTGCAATATAGTGACTAACATTCGCATAAATTTTTAGGATTTAAGGCTAGACTTTACCCGTTTTGCAGAAATTTTCGTTTCTACGCCATAATTTTGGATTCAAAGAAATAACTGATAGTGGACGATTTTAGAAAATTTACATTTAACGAGATGCTTAATATTTTTTTGCGTAGTTTTAATTGTGTGTTATATGTTTGTAACATAATTTAGAGAACATTAAAATTTTTATTAATAAGTTGTCATCTTTTTACGATAAGCGGGTAATAAACCATTAAAGTAACGAACAAAAATATTAAACAACTCGCAGAATATAAATTTTCTATAATAATGCATTGGAAGTAATTAATATGAATCCGAAATTGTGACGTGAAAACGAAGAATTTCTGCTCAAGAGGGTAGCTCAGACTTAAACTCCATCTCCAGTATGTGAATATGAAGTTATAAGAGAATAAAACTCGTCTCTCAATAAATTTTAAAACATGTTAATAGGATTTTGTGATATAAAATATTAAAAACTGTGCCAGGTAACGGAGTTTTAAAAGTTTTTTTTGTCACTTAATTTTTTTTAATACACTTTTGGTTTAATTTAATGCCAAAACATGTCACGCATGCCTTCTTGAAAATTTATTTTCATAAAACGTTTTCCGAAAAGGAACTTTAAGAAATTTTTACAATCGTTTAGACACTGTAAATAAAAAAAATTGGGTCTCTTAAATTTTATGGCTCAGCAGTTTTCATAAAATAATTTATGTAGGGTCTTAGGTTTTACGTTCTCAGCTTGCGTGGTATAGAACTACACTTTAAACTTTACAGAATATGTCGACAAAATCTGACATCGAACGCACTAAATAACAGTAAAAAGGTTAATTGTAATTCACGAAAGCGTAACATAGTTTCATCGAAAATAATTATGATGATCAGCGAAATCTCCAAATACCTACACTGAATGGAGACTTCTGTGAAGGAAATCTGGAAACTGTAAGACATCCATTCTGTTAAACGTGAAAACAATTTATATGATTACTCAGAGTTATTCTTTGAGGATTTTGATGTTGTGGAGAGACAAAGCCGCTTCCGTCTTACTGCATGTCTGCAAATTTAATTTCCCATTTCTGGTGGTATCATAATGATTCTACACTCAGCTGGTATTGTTCATTTCCGAACTATAAGTCTCATGAACAATTTTTTTGTCTATGATACTGTATGAAACAAGTTTATATTAAACTTGACCTTAATATCATATAGTTCATCAGTTACATAATTTTAGAATAGGTCAGGAACGATTTTAAGTTTAAAAAATTAATATTGTTTATTTGGGAGTGAGTGCCTCCAGTTACATAACATTCTCGACAGTAATATGAGTTCCTAGATGCAGAGCTAATACAATATTAGATGATTATTTTGTCAGACATTGGTTAAGTGAACTACGCCTGTTTAATTATAAGAACTGTTGAGAGCAAAGCAGAAAATTTAAGGATAGAAATATGTCTATAGTAGGATATTTTTTCCTAGTGGCCCATGAGGACGAACATACACTATGACAGTATAAAATTCACTGACTAATTCAAGTTAGCAAATGGCATTAAATTCAGGTGATCTACTTATTTTAAAACTTTATCGCACACTAAATGAGGTATTGAAAATCAATTTTTTGAAATATGATAGCTATAAATTACAGTAATCTCGCATATTAATAGAAGTGCATTTGAATGAATATACTTAAATAATCAATATTGTAATTATAAAACTGCACCTTTACAATTGATTATGAGTGCTATATTGGCTTTAAATACGCGCATACACAGACTCCTGAAAATGTCACATTTTGACAGATTTTTTTTTGTCATGTCACGTCTCTCCGTGACGAAAGAAAAAAACGGGACTGATTTCACCAGAGAAGAAAAATTGTTTAAACCAAATGTTCACGTAGCTCACTCGCGGGCAGGTAAGCAAATGTTTGCGATGTTTGGTCGAGATTAGTGAGTCTGTTTGAAAGTGTTAAAATGTATGCTTGTGGGTGTGTGTGTTCGCAGAAAGGCGCGCGCGCTGACACGCGCACGTATATACATACGCCTACACGTATCTGATACCACAAACGCACTTTCTCTCTGTCCATTCAAAACATTTTTTTTTCACCTTCACACTGAAAACAATTTAAATTATTTGTTGAAAAAGTGCATGTTACCTCAACCATTGGCAAATACGTATTTTTTATCTCCTCTCTTGTGTGTTATATCGATATAGTTTACTTTTCAATTTATGACAAATGTGTGTACTTGTAAAAACCACTACATACATTTGCGTTTCAAACCGTGGACGTACAATGCGAGTTCTGTTCACTAAACATAGTTTTGTGAATCACGAGACCATTTCTCGTAAAAAGATATGTCATTCGTTTTTCAAAAATTAATGTGAAATGCATTGCATTTAGAAAGTATAATATTATGAAAATGTCACCTCTTTCCTCCAGAAACCCTAATTTTTCATACAATAAAATGTATATGTTCTCACGTTAGTACTATTCACTCCACAGAAAATCCACACGTTATAGCTCATGAAAAAAGAACTTACTAAGTTGGTGGCAAATTGTAGTAAGTGAGTTTAAATGAAGAGATTAGGGTGTCTCTCAAAATCGAGATATTGAGAACCGATGGGGGTGAAGCGAGGTGAGTATGGAAACGGGAGATTCCCGAGAAAACCCGCTGACCAGTGGCATCGTCCGGCACGATACACACGACTCCGTCGGAAATCGAACCTGGTTGGCCTTGGAATATTATTTAATTGAGCGTGCCTAAGTACGATGCGTTGTCCGTTTGGTGCAACTTCCCTGAAAGTGTAACTTAGGCAGATCTTCACAAACGTTGGAATCAACAAAGAATGAACTATATAACTACATGGTGTGCTTAAATCGCCAAAGCCTCCACTTCCCACAGCTTCCTGGAGATGTACCCGAACTAATAATATATTCGCAGGCGCTGGCAGCTAGTAGGTGGTGAGGGAGAACTGAAGGCAGATACTAGCGTATCTGCGGCGAAATCGTTCTTAAGCACAAACTGCCATTCAAAATTTGCCAAGTCTCATATGTGTGGGACTGCTGGAAACCCAGTAACTCAAGTGTTTAGAAATTTGATGCTTACTACGTCTATTACGATGTCGAGTTCCATACATAATTATACACGCTATTCCTGATTAGACTCGTCGTCTGCGTTTCCAAGGCATAGGGTAGGATTCATATTCAAGTCTCAAGGCTGAGCTTAAGGCGATGTTGGTAAAGGCAGTCTTTTTTCGCAAGACAGTGTTGTTTTCGTTTCACGTTTCGTAGACGGCGAATAAGACGATCTTCATGAAGTAAGCGTGCTTAAAAGGATGCTTATTTTAGACTGCTTCCGGTTTTGTAATGGACGAACTTACGACGTTTTACGAAAGCTCAAATTGAAACTAAAATTAACCTTAACGACTAGACATGAAAAATAAATAAATAAGTATTCATTGTCACCACGGCATAAAACCTTGATTGGAAACAAACAGAGTGACACTAATTCGTCGAAGTGTAACGAAATGGTTTACTGAAACGTTACAGAGTCTGCTATGGGGTATTGTAAACAAATCTGTATAAATCAAGTAGAAAATATATAACCTGGTGCATAATGGTGGGCATTGATACTTAACTATAGTAAAAAAATACCGTATAGAAAAGCAAAGATTGCTTAAATTAGCTTTATAGTTTGATATATTTATAGTTAGATTAGTATTTTTTTTACCAAGGTTTCAATACGGTTTGCTTTGTTTTATAAATAAATATATAATCGTTTATATTTATCTACTAACACATGTGAAACCAATTAAAATCAATAAATACTATTTTTAAATGTTATTACTTGTTGTGCTATATAGTTACAGCATTGCAGCGATGTAATGAGTAGTGCTTTTATACGAATAACGGTTAAAAGAATCGTATTTGTAAGATTCCATGTCTATAAAAATACTTTCCTAGTGCAGCAATATGCTAATTTTCGCCCACATAAACGATCACATGTTTAAAACAACCTAACACAAGCTTTTTTTTATCGCCATTTTGCCGAAATCTCTACTCATTTTAAATATACGATATTAACCAAAAAGCGTCCGCCATTGAACAAAAACCATGTCTCAAGTCGCGTTCACAGTGAACTTAGCAAAGACGAACTCATTTGCCGTTTTAATCATGATCTTGACGACTATGAAACATCGTTCGAAACTGCGATCTTAAGCAGTGACTATGCATCAGAAATATTCAGTCTCAAGAAACGTAAAAATAAGACGGCCTTCGTGAAGACCGTATCATTCGCATATTTTATGATACAAGATTAAGCGTTATTTATGAAATGTAAATAAGGACTTGAGACACCGAATACGACTATCATGTCGAAGTTAGTGCTCAAGATGTGCTTATGAATTCCTTACATATAAGCATGGAGGCGATAAGGGTGACGTAGTTATGCGCAAGGCACTATACTGCCGTGCAGTCCTTATCTTGTCAACTCATCTCTATAGAACTTTCAGTAGCAATTTCTTAATTTTATGGTATAATAAAGAAGAGAAAATTGTGCTACATGTCCCTATACTAGGTGAAATTGACTGAACATGAAGTTTCGTTCTAAAGGTGGTTGTGAAACATTCATCAGAACCCTTTCTTTATCAATACATAAATAATAGAGATGGAAATAGAAAAAGTAAAATATCATTCGGATATGAAAAAATTCTTAAATGTTACTCGCAAGCAGACATTGTCAAATAATATCGAAAA
Organism: Clitarchus hookeri; assembly: GCA_002778355.1. Classification (NCBI taxonomy): domain Eukaryota; kingdom Metazoa; phylum Arthropoda; class Insecta; order Phasmatodea; family Phasmatidae; genus Clitarchus; species Clitarchus hookeri. The sequence continues at coordinate 117,383 of NQII01001191.1, read as the reverse complement.
AAAATTTCATGACAACTGTGCGACTGGAGCTATGCGCATTGTTTAAATAAGGAGTGGAGAGATTTGGACGGCTCTTAAAATTGAGGTATTGAGAGCCTATGATGGTGACTTGAGGTGAGCATGGAGCAGCGCTTGAATGCAAGGGACGGGGAAAACAGAAGTCTCCCGACAAAACCCACCGGCCAGTGGCATCGTCTGGCATGATTCCCACATGCAAAAATCCGAGAGCTACGCCGCCGGAATCGATCCCGGTATGTCCATGTAGGAGGCTATTAGTCTAACCACTACACCACCGCGGTCCCACCTTTTTTTGAGGACCTGCGCTGAAGGCGTCCTTCCCGATTATACTCGTTCACATCTGTCATGTTGCAGAATAGGCGAAATAATGGCCGGTGCTGTGCAAGTACAGAAGCTAACACCAATACAAACAACTCTTTTCTGTGGGATAGTGCTATCGGTTGCAGCTAACACACCAACTATTTTATGATTGATTGCTACTTGTGCCAAGTACTGAAACCCTTTCTATGCGTTCCGAGGTTTCAGTTGCTATAAGAAATTCGCAAACACATTTCACGCCACAAATTCATCTTTTGTAGCACCTGAAAACACATATTTATGTGTACGAAAAGAGGTTAAAAATGTGATGTTGAAAATATGCCCCTACTGGTAAGTTTATATATTTTAACGGACACACTGAACGGCACGCTCCCAGTTATGTTGGCAACGAGTATAATAAAGATAAAGCTATGATCCGTCTCTAAATATATTTCTGAAGTTCCTGTATATAAAATATAGCAGCTAAAGCTGATTCTGACAACACATAAATTAGCAATTTTCACACCCAAACAAAAATAATCCTTGGAGTGGAAATGAGATCTTAAAGTTTGTATATGTACACAAAACGTTTCTTAAAGGCTTTTTGTGTATACACACTACTACAAAATATCCAATCGTCCTTAGCCTACTTTCCAAAGGAAAGAAAGGCTTATGAGATCACTTTCCTATCTGTGTGTATGGGTACGTGTGTGTATTTATGTGGGTGTCTATGTATGTCTGTGCGTGCGTTTGTATCACCCTACTCCCCTTTCTAATTTTTGAACGCTTCAACCTAATTTCACCAAACTTGCTGAACATATAATTCCTAGAAATAAAACGTGACTTTTATAGTTTTCGACAAATTTGGGTGCTTACTTTCAAAATGGCGGCAATTTCCAAAATGTTGCGGGATGTCATACTTCAGGAACCATTCAGCCGATTTAAACCAAATTGTGTATCCTGGCAGAACATTGTGTATTCATTGAATTTTGAGATGTATATTATTGTCCTCCACTTTGTAAAATAGCACGAATTTGCAAAATAAAGATTTTACATTATATCTTGAAAAATATTGAACTAATTCTCACCGCATTTGGCAGGTAAGTAATACTATTGTCGGTCATGTAAACTTAAATAATTTACCTTGATTAGTTACATATTTTAAAAATGGCGGCCATACAAATTGTTTAAGTTTATTTAGTATATCTGTCATTCCATATAACCAATTTCGACCAAATTTTGTATACTGAAAGTATCTATTTCATTAATCATATATACTACAAATAACGACTTTTGTGGGCCATTTTGTAAGATAGCAACATACGAATAAATAAAGTTATTATGTTATAACTCGGTAAATAGTTAAAAGATTCCTCCCAAATTCGGTTCACAAGTAGTACTAATGCAGATGATGTTAAGTGGTAAGTTTTAAGCATGCTAGACATTTATTTGCAAAATGGCATCTATATAGCCATTTTAAAATTAGAATGCTGTATCGTCCAAACCACGTAATAAATTTCAACTGAAATATGTATGCTAAAAGTAGATATTAGAACTGTCAACTGTATGTTTATAGAACACCTTTTGTCTGCCATTTTGTAAGATATCACCGTTCGAGTAAATAAGGTTTTTTTGTCATATATCGGGAAAAATTTGAGAGATTTCTACCAAATTTGGTAAACACATAGTACTGCAGCAGGCGGTGTAAACAAGTACGTTTTATGTAGGTCAGGCACTTATTTTCAAAATTGCTGCTATGTAAATATTTTAGCTCAGTATATTTTATTAACGAAACAAATTCCGACTTAACTTCGCATGCTGGCATTACCTATTACAACCATAACACTTGTCTATGCGGAACCTCATTTCTCTGTAATTTTGTAAGACAGTCCTAGCAATAAAAAATAATGATTTTGTCTTGTGTCTCCGAAAAAAATTTACCCATTCTTACAAAATATGGGGTAGAATTTGTACTGTGGTAGGCCATAATTAAAAACAATTTTTTTAAGCAAGGCTCACTTATTTTAAGAATGTCGGCTATAAAACCTAATTAATTTTTTCTGCGATATCTACAAAACTGTGTAATTTATTTGAACTTAACTTTGTATATTGTCAGTATATAATTATTTAAATTGATACTACATTAAATTTTTGCCTTCAATTGACCAAGTTCGCCACATGGAAATTATGGAGGCTTTATGCCATATCTCGAAGACTAATCAACCGCTTCCCACCAAATGTTACACTGGAAAATTTCAAATAAATTTCTACCAAATTGTGCACACCATAAATGCTACAGAAGGCCATGTATACTTTCATGATTTGAATGGGCCAGACAATGATATTCTAAATGGCAGCTTCATAAATCATTTAGGTAAGTTTGACATAATGGTTGTTCGGAAATTACATGCCCAAACTACCGGAGGTAATTCCCTATTAAAAATAAACTCGAACATATATTGGACACCATATACCTAAACGGAATATTAAAGGAGCTTGTAAAAAGGAGCTTGTAAAAATTTGGTTTTGAAAACGTTTTTTGCCGAATGCCTTGTACAACGCTTACAAAGGCCGCAGCAGAAAGGTTACATATGCTTCGCATGTTGCAGAGACACATACGTAATGCTGGCCATTCTATGTTTGTGCGCACTGTTCAGCTTGAGGAAGTGATACGTCAGCACATCAACGACATGCCCTCCACTAGTACACGCTCCATAGCGCGCCAAATGAGCGTGTCCCATTCAACCGTGCGGGACGTACTGTGGATACATCGCCGCCATCCCTACCGCTGGCAGAAAGTACAAGGCATTCAGTGAAATGCTTTTTCAAAACCCAATTTTCACATGCTCATATCTCCTTTAATATTCTGTTTAGGTATATTGTCTCCTGTATATTTTAGACTTTATTTTTCAAAAGGAATTACCTCTCGCAGTTTGGGCGTTTAATTTCGGAACATTCTGAATATATTAAACAATTTAACCAAATTCAACCAAATTTTGTATTTAGACCGCATTCATTAGAAGCATCGTATAAAGTGCCTCTTATTTTTTGGAAATTTTGTAGCTAAGAATCAAATAAGAATATAAAATTTTTTGTATCATATATTAGGTACCAAACAGCCAATTTCAATAAAATTCTTTACACAAGTAGCGCTATGATAGCTCACGTAAACTGACATGTTTTATGTGGCTCAGTCACTTATTTTTAATAATAAAGGTTCTGTAAATATTTTAGGTTAGCAAACCCTATCATTCGAAACATTAGACTGATTAAATACGAAGTTGATACTCCGAATCTGATCTCCGTAATGCATTGGATTGCACGCTAGCTTATAGTTCGAGGTTTTCTGGGTTCAATTCCCGGGTAAGATATGCGTGTTTCTATATTTTTCTCACTACTGTTGCATAAGTTTCAGGTCTAATTTTTAAAGTTATTGTTTTTAAACAGAAGTCAAGTCCTTCCTACCAACTCAGTTATTAATAAATTATTGAAAAATTAATTGCATTCATGTTGAGGTAAGTAGGCTCATTAGTTATATCAGTTACTTCTTGTTAATAACGAGTTTTTAACAAACCTCTGCAGCGCTATTCATGCGCAAGCCTGCAACATTGTTCTTTTTGGCCGTGAAGCGCTAGAGCTATATGGGTTACACTGGCACGTGCTACAAGGGCACCATCGCCTCTACGTGCAGGGCTCTGAACTGGCGTGTAGTGTACTCGTAGTACTGCGTGTACCCATGGGACTTTTAGAGTTGACCCTATCATTTTACTGATGAAAAGTCTCCACCAAATTCAATGCAGGCTCCTACCCTAGTTTGACTCGAGTCCGGCTAGTATGTTTTAAGATACAGCAGTCTGAATAAGAAGTTACTGATAATTAATGAGTCTACCTTCCTCTAAGTTGGTGCAAATAAATTGTAGTTAAGTTCTTAAAAGTTTAGATGTTAGGTAGGCGTTGACGTCTAATACACATCAATATCATTAGAAATGAAACCAGAATCATGTTAAGCAATACCAAGACAATTAAAATACACGAGTGACTTACCTGGGAATCTAATTCATAAGAGCTCGTAAAATTAAGCTAGCGTGAAATTATGTGCATCACGGAGGTAGGATTCAGAGCATCAATGCCGAATATAATCAGTATAACGTTTTGAAAGATAGGGTTCACGAACCTTAAATATTTGCACCACAATCGATAAGAGCTTGAGCCACTTAAACTACATAGGTTTACATAGCCTACTATAATGCAGCTTATGTGAAAAATGTTTTTAATATAGGTTGGTTGGTATCCGAGATATGGCATAAAAATGTTGTTTTTATTTAAACAGGTATATCTTATAAAACCAGCCTAAAAATAGTTTGTGTATAGGATATTCCTAAGACATACTATTAGATTTTAAAAAAATAACATTTTATTTAATTTGGTTAAATTGTTAAACACATGTGCCAAATATAACTAAATATTTATATGGCCACCATTTCGAAAATAAATGTTTGGGCCTATTTAATTAATGTAACTATGCATGGCCTTCTGTATCAGTACAAATGTTTTTGGAAGTTAGTTGAATTGTCCCAGAAAAAAAATTCCATTTACTCACCTGACACTATTTAGCAAAAAAATCCGGCAAAAGAGATTCTCTGTAAGCATAAATGATATTTTTAATAAACACTGTTTCCGTACAAAATTTGGTTAAAATTTAAGGAGTTGTTTTATATATGTAACAAATTAATCTTAATAATTTATATAAACACCATAAAAACATGCCTGATACACATAACACATGTTTATTTACATACCCGACTGTAGTAATACTTCGCAAAACTTTTGTGTGAACCCGTTGTTGGTCCTCGAGATATGGCATAAAACCTATATTGTTTATGTAACGATATTCGTAAATGGTGGACAGAAAGTTTATGTATTATCACATTCGTTGATTGTCATACATACAATATAAAAATTTAAATGTAAATATGTTACATAATTTCGTAGATATAGCACACAAAGCTAAAATATTTGTATAGGTGCTATTCGGAAATAAAATAATTGCACGCCTAATACACACATAAATTAACATAGCCAAACAGAGTACAAATTCTTCGCCAAATTTGAAAGAAATCGGTTTATTGCTTCACGAGATACGACATAAAAATTTTATTGTTAAATGTAGGGCTACCTTACAAAATGACGGAGAAATAAGGCTTTGTATTAACAATTTTGATTGATAAAATTGAATTTCTCAGCATAGAAGTCAAGTTTGTTTCTTAGTTTCGCAGATTAAAAATTCTGAGCTAACATTAATTGTACATGGTTGCCATTTTAAAATTTGTGCCTGATCCTCTCAAAGTTTATCTGTTTACATGGCCTGCCACAGTGCTACTTATTTGCCAAATTTTGTAGGAATGGGTTGTTTCTAGGAGATATAGCGTAATTTTAATTTGTCATATGCTACTATTTTACAAGATGGCAGACAAAAGAGATTTTGTGCTGACAAATTTGATGGTTGAAATATATACAGCCAGCATACAAAGTTTCATTGAAATTAATTACATGGTTTCAACGATATGACATACAAAAACAAAATATCTACATGACCGCCATTTTGAAAATAAGTGTGTGACATATTTTAAACATATAAGATATAAGTTAACATAACCTACTGTAAATCTACTTGTTTGCCATATTTGGTAGGAATTGGTCAATTTTTCCCGAGATATGACAAAACAATTTTATTTATTCGTGTGGCACCATATTACAAAATGAAGGAAAAAAGAGGCTCTGTGTTGACATATTTGATGTTTGTTGTATATATTCCCAGCATACAAAATTAAGTTGGAATTCATTACATTTTTTCAAAGAGATAGGATACTATGCTAATATATAAAAATGCCCGCCATTTCGAAAATAATTGTCTGAAATACTTTAAACATATTTGTACATATGAACTGCCGCAGTACTACTTGTTTGCCAAATTTGGTAGAAATCTGTCAATTGTTTCCCGAGCTATATTGCAAAAACTTTATTCATTAATTTTGCGCTATCTTCAAAATTGTGGACAGTATTCGTTGTTGTTTGGCTTATATGATGCTTGTAAGAGCTACTGTGAGCGTACAAAATTCTGTTGAAATTTGTCAAACGGTATGATAGTTAAACGAAATAAACCTAAAATATTTGTATGGATGCCGTTTTGATAATAAGTGCCTAATTAATTTTAATTGCTTACATTTACTTGTCTTGTAGTAACATTACCTACGTGTCAAATTTGGCGAAAATTTGTTAAATAGTTTTCGAGACATAATGCAAAAGTTTCATTTTTCATGTGGCGCTATTTTCCAAGATGGCGGGCCAACAACATTCACCTCTGAATTCAATGATTACAATTTGTGCTGTTAGCATACAACATTTGATTTAAATTCGGTCTAATGGTTTCCGAGATATGACATATCACCTTAAATTTCGAAAAGGCCGGAATTTTGAAAGTAAGTGCCGGGCGTGGTCGAAAACCATAAAAGTTAGGTGTACTTAGTTAGTAGTATATTTGTACCGAGTTTGGTGAAATTCGGTTCACGTGTCCAAAAAACTGAAAGGGGACACACACACAGACTAACTCACAGACATACACACAGACAGAAAAGTGATACCATAAGATTTTCTTTCCTTCGGAAAGTAGGCTAAAGAGTTAACGAACTTTGGAATGTGTGCCATATAGTGAATATGATATTACTAATGATCACAGACCGTTGATATGTGAGCATACTGTAACGCGGTTGAATTGTATCCTGCTTTTAGTTGGATCAATCCTGCTTATTTGCAGTGGAGGTATTAATTTCCTAAGTAGTGTTCCGTTCCTATTGCGGGAAAATGCTGATGCAGATGTAAACCGTCGTAGCACGACGACCATTCAGGGTTAACTCCGGTGCACTAAAGAAAATAGAGATCACTAATAACATGTACCTGTAACTATCGTAAAACTGGAGCCTCCACATAATTACTTGCTTTCCCATTAGAACGAAAGATCAATGGAAGGTAATTAAGAGACATTCTGCAGGGGGACGGATCCTTGAATAAGATGCGGCATGAACGCACAGATTATTTCTCCCGAGTCGAAGGCGGAAAGGCGGCGTTCCGAAATGCCATCAGCTGAGCGTGGGGGAGCGCGCGCGCATCTTCAATTAGAGCGACAGTGGCGCGGCCTGAAAGGGAGAGCAGGGGTTGGTTTTTTGTCGGAATGAAACGGAAGATGTTAAAAAGTGGTGGGTGCCGTCGTTAGCTGGGATGTCGGGCGCTGATTGGTTGCCGAGCCGCAGTTTCGAGGCTGCCGGTATAGTCTAACTCACCAACAAGTGCACTTTTTTTTTAACAGTTCCGAAAGGAACCTAGTGCGCAGTTATTTCCATGATGAAATATTTTCGGCTGTCTTACTGAGCAGTTTGACAGTCATGTGAGTGTATTTAAGTAAACATCATTTCCGAGGGGGGGGGGAGACATCGTTGTATCCATGGAAACAGACGTAAGCGGACTGCCTTCAGGAACTGTGAAAAAAAGTCCATTTGTTCGTGAGAGAGACTATAAGGGAAGCGGCCGCTTCCCTTGAATGGAGTACTGATTGTCGCAGTAGAAACCTTTGAAACGGGGTTGCGTGTCTGAAAGGAAAAAAAACACTCAGCACACAGGCCATAACATACGTTTACGCACGTCGGGGTTCGATATATTTGACCGAAGGGCCTACTGTTAATTTTTCTTACGTCGTGCTTCGCCTTTACGCTGTTTATTTTGCACGTTCCCCGCAACACGTACTGTAATTTAATACTTATAGTATAATGACTTTGATGTAACGAACACTCTAAAGAACGTGAAATGTATGCAGGACGGATTAATTTTTGCGGAAATCTTTTGTCCGTTCTTCATTATAAGCTGTGCTACGGTCATAGATAATGAATGATTCAAATTACCAATAGCGAATACAACTACTGTACAGTTTACTTATTGCAGTAGGGAAGAAATACTTGATGTATCAATCAAAAACGTCTTATTTACAATTAGGCCTGAAAGGACTAAGGTAGATATACGGAATTGTTACGCCCGTGCTCGTAGTGGTCCCTTCAGTCTCCCCGTTGAAAACTTGTCAAGCTCGACTTCTCAGCGGAAAAATGAACGTGTAATCTTCTCTGATAGTGTTCTGACGAAAGGTTTTTTTTTTTTTTCATGGATTCTGTGAGGCGACCTCCATAAAAGCAATTTCGGGCCGCTAAGCTACGGGATCGAATCCCGTGTGAGAACATGCGCGTGCCGCGTAAGCCTAAATTATGAAGGGAAATGATATAAATACAAACTCCTCGATTTGACATTTGGTATAAAAGAGGGACATTACCGATGAAGGAATTTTTTTTACAAGGTTTTCCAGGAGAGATGGTACGCTGGTACTTGCATTTGTTATTTACGGAGTATAGACTTCACTACATACAAGGCTGTTACTGAGGACTATTTATCTAAAGATGTACCTTCGGATGATATAAAGGTTAATGTTAGTTTGGAATGTAAGTCTTCCATCTCTGATTACCGTGTTGGTATAGAATCAGAGGTCTTAGTAAGCCCGATTAAGTAAGGACAATTCCGGCAGGTAGGCACGGCAGTGTTGTTGCTCCCTTCAAGTGGTGTTTCAGGCATAGGTAGAAAAAAAGGCCCAAAAGGTAGCTCAACCCCGCGAAAATCTCGAGGTAAAAGTTGCGTGAATTATCTGGTCAAAGTTACGTTCTCATGAATTGTTGAGGTAACAGGGTGGTTTTATCTGCCGTCCGCTGTTTGAAATCGAAATAGTATGTTTTCCATAACCGTAAACTTCAATATTTATGAATTACGTGCTGCTTGCTTAGTTATATTTCTTTTTTTCAGAAGCTTTGAAACTTGAAACTGTTCGTAAGATAATTGGTAAATTAGCACTGGCAATTAAGATTACACAAGAACGTCTAATAAAGCGAATCTTCTTGAGAAAATTCAGAAAAAGTAACATATCGTTGCTATACATCTGTGATGAATCTACAATAAAACATGTTATAGTAATAATATAAATTTGGAAACATCATTTATGTGAATAAATAGTAAACTCGATATCAGTTTATTTGGATGCTTAATTTTTTTATTCAAGGCATACCGAAATAATAAACTAAATCACGTTGTTTTATCATATTTGGATAACATCTGTTTTTAGAGAAAACTGGTAACAAATAAGCCGTAAAGAGCACATTTTGGCCCATTCCAAGCATATTACAGGTATTTATATCATATAAATTGCAAAATTTCATAGTATTAAGTTTGATTATCAACATATTAACTAGGGATATAAGAGTGTGTACTATTGGTATGGTTATGTACAAGGTAACTTACAAAAACTCGAACGTTTGTGTTGCGATTATAATCGGTCCACGCTTTATTTTACTTTTCCCTGAAGAACCATGAGTCATAAATAAGCATGCAACCAAAATGCTGGCTCGATCATTAGCTCCTACTTTGACAAAAAGCAACAAATGAGTAGTTGATTTGGCATGATTGTACACAAAACACTGAAATTTAGCATACTGTTTAATGAACTCGCGAATATTTTTACTCTCTGACTATTGGCTATCACCTAATAATTCCGATTAGCTAAAGGTCAGTCATAAAGTGTTTGTGAGATCTGGCTAACAGCGAATATATTTGCACTAAAAGTAACATAAATGCAATCATTTTCATAATTACAGCAGTTATACGGAGTTATAAAGTAAATATACTTCATTATAAACTTATTTATGATGTAATCCATATAATAAATGAAAGAAGTCACGAAATATATTTTGACTTCCTGCTTTTGGAGAACCAATTTAGATTATTCTTCTGAAACTTTACTATTTAGTTCAAGCTTTAGAAGAAATCAATGGTGAATTGCGTTTTGCTCCAGAGTACGTAATCTGTGGCCTGAAAAGGGTATTTTAAATCATCTGCAAATATACTATACCGTTTTTAATATTTCCAAGAACAATTAAATATTACGAATTTCCCACAAAGTTCCATACAGATTTCAGAATTTAAAATAATAACAATCTTTAGAATAAGATACGGCTATTTACACTATGATTTTATACCTCGAATAGAAGTTGAAACGCAGTATGATTATGTAAAAATTAAATTGATTATTCTAATTCTACAAGCACTTGATAATCGTTTTATTTAGTTGCAAGGATCTACTCTTTCGTAAGAGAAAGTATAAAAAAAAACGGAACTGTAATTTATTGTTAATGATATTCCCCAATTGAAATTATGGAAGCACAATTAGGACTACTGGAAGATTTTTTTTTTATATTAAGAGTAAGAGTTCTCCAAGATGCCTAATGAACAGATACAATCCATGCCAATTAGTGGTTTGTTAGTAAAGTTTTTACTTTTCTGCCGAGTGGTTTAATTTTCCCTGCTACTACGCGGGTGGGTTAGATTACGCCCCACTGCAGGGGATTTTCTAAAGCTGCCCTAAGACTGGCATAGTTAGTTTGCGAGATATTCAGAGATCTGGTAACTTATCGATCCTCCAGTTCGCCTTCGAGGTAATAAGCAAGGGAAGTTTATGGGCAATGAAGTTTAACTTTCCTTGCTAGTACTTCGTTCTTTAGGATGAAATTATGTAATAAGTGCCACTGTGCCTCGAGTGGTAGTGCAAGTTTTTAGTTTCATTGAAGAAGGTATAATTTATTTACTTTAAAAATGTTTTAATGTTACAAAGCTGTTTTAATATAATAATATTCGTTCCTTTCATGCACCGATTCCAGCTATGTACTTCATTGGGACGAGCAAGAAAAATTGTGAATTAAACATTGGGAAATCTTTGACCAGTGTGAATACAATGTGACGCACACTGTGCTAAAATTATTGCTTTTAAATAAATTTCAATTTCGAAACTTTTGTACTCTTTTGCAGTTGAAAATAATGTAAAACCTCATAAGACATGACAGGACTACCATCGGTTGGCAGAAATTTTTTTAGTTTGCTAGTGGTCAAAGTATCACCACTGTTGAACGTAATCTCGTATAGTACCGTTACCGTGGTGGCATACCGGAAAACGTGTTCGCCTTTCACCAACGCGAGCCGGGTTCGATTCCCGGACGGGTTGCTTCCGGATTTTCGCACGTGGGAATCGTGCTGAACGTTGCCGCTGGTCTGCGAGTTTTCTCAGGGATCTCCCGTTTCCTCCCACCTTTGCATTCCGGCACTGCTCCGTTCTCCTTTCACTTCACTCTCATCGGTTCTCAAGACCTTGAAGTCAAAGGCAGCCCAAAACTCTCTACTCCATTCTGATGACATCACGCCAATACTTGCCTTAGGTTAAAACCCGAAAACCACTTCATTAAAAAACAACGTAATCAATCTGGTCGGAAGTAAACACACGACTACTCGTACCCGAGGTAGGTGCGTTACCGTTTGCCTAAGGAAGCACTTAAGGAGTTACTTTACGAGTTGCCGGCTGGCGATAAGTTACCACGCGCTGAGTGGTGAACGGTGCCTGGACATATTACTTGCCAGTGACGCCATTTTGCTGGCATGTGTGGCTGGAGTTTAGGGAATAAGCGGCTGTTTCGCTCATGTATTTTTAAGTTCTCTGTGTTGTAGTCGTAGATTATTTTACTCGAGGCTTTTCAAGGTAAATTGAGCACTTTTGAAAACTCTGCTGAAGATCTACTTGTAAGCACATTGCGTACTAATACGCCATATGTAGTAAAATTTATATTCCTTATAGCCTGTTCACTGTATTAATGCGTCAGTCAAGTAAACCTGTAAAATAATTAGAAAATAATTTTTTTTAAAATCTGCTATTCCTTACACTATTATTTATAAAAAAAAACAAAGCAAACGAATTAAATAACTTCAGTATTCAAGAATTTTGATATAATATTATAAATTCAACCTCAAGACATGGAACTACATTCACCCTGTTGTTACAAACTTAACTGGGCACACGCTAGTCAGTGTGCCCGTTATCATACGCGCTGATAGGGGCAGTGACATTTTCCAAAGGTTGATTTCAAAAATGCTCAATTAACCGTGAGCAACTTGTAGGCAGAATTATCACGCAAGGTATATAGTCTGTTTCCGGTTACTTCACACTTCTTGAATCCAACCTTTCAAAAATTACCCCATGTATGACGTGCTTGTATATTTCCTAAATATGAAATTTGTCATAAGCATTTTATATTTCTCTCAAGATAAAAGGCTCTTATTTTTGATAAATCAAAATTTTACTTAAATTAGTTTTTATAAATTATAATAACTATATTATAAATAATATGAATATAACAGGGTGAAAAATAGGTGTTTTGGAAATACCTAGTAAGAAATAGTTCTTCCGCAAAATGTTATTACACTGAGTGTTAAGTTAAGCCTCGTTTGCATCGGGCGGAGAAAATTTCCTTGAAGTAGAACTTTAGCATGGTTTCAGAAAGTTGCAAGTAACCATGAATAGTTCTATAACAAATGTATTTAAATGTATTAATGGGTCACTCCTTGCACTTAGCTTAACACAGTAAGTGTTGAACTTGCAGTAAACATCGTAAGGACCCTGACGAAGACCTCATCACCCGTCTGCCCTCTGCACTCCCTCTCACCACGCCAGTACAGTGCAAATAGTGCAGGGGCCCCCGGTGTGCACGAGCCCTTTGCGGCGGATATTGCATCCGGAGTCGACGGCTGCTCTAGAGGTCAAGCCCTTCGCCTCAGTTAACACATGTGGCCCTGTCAGACACACCGAGGATAACATGCGGCGAGAATCCAACACACAAGTCTGTGATCGTTTCCAAGGGAGCAGTTTACCCGACATTCAATATTTTCATCAGAAATTTCTGTGAAATGAATATCTTAGTTGTTGCTGCACTTTAAATATTGCTTACATGGTTCTGTTGCTAAAAGAAACAGAAAACGCTTTTCATAGAATTCTACCTTCTGTTTAAAACAGAGTCATGGACAAAACAATGGTACTTGAATTGGTAACACTATCTACTTTTAACGTAGATCATATGGAGGTAATAATTTATCGGAGTCTTTTTTTTATATTAAAATGCATAAATGTTTCTAGGTCCAGATGTGTGTTTCCCGCAACCTTATTATTCCTGAGTTCGGAAAAATGCCTTTATTCAAAAGCAGCAACCAACAAATATGTAACATGATTTATATCGAAGCTTATGCCAAGTCCGGGATATTCACTAGCAGATAAGACCAGAAAGATAATTGTATCTAATCTGTTGGTGAAACTATATTATTACCAGGAGTTCAGCGGTACGAAGAGTTATAAAATATTTATACTTCTATAATTTTTGACGTTACTCAACTTGGATATTACTGCGAATGAAAATAATCATATATACTGGAAATAATAGAATATAAATTTCAGCTGTATAGTTAAGCATTAAATTACGAATGTCAAACCGTCGCTTTTTAAAAAATATTTCTTCAATTAGAATGGAAGAGAAAATACATAATTAATCGGTGATACTAAATAACCTTTCCTTACTCAGTAACCTGTAGGTTACGAATGCTAGCGTTAAAATCTAATGTCCAAAAACAGTTTATTTTTATTATTTTCCTGGACACATAACAAACGTTCAGTAAAATGTAGATTCAATTTCTAGGGGGAAACATTTTCTACCGTATGTTCTAGTAAATAAAGTTATTCTAGAACACAATTTTACACCTCTCGATTTTACGCTTCCATTTATGTTACGTCTGTTGTATTTTGCCCTAACCAATGATCATTTAGCTTAAACTATTCTCTCTTTAAATTTTTCTTCATTTTGCAACATTTTAAACTGATTCCTTGAAATGTTGACGTCTCAAAGGCTAGTTCGAATTTTTGTCATTATAAATTTTGCGAATCGTAATTTCTAAAGACAAATATTTTACTATATATATATATANACAGTGATACACTAATAAATAAATTTGGGAAAAGACAATTAATTTATGTGAAAACAGAATTATAAAATTATACTATGTTAGCCTTGGTTTTTAACTGATTACGGCAACCCAAAAGAAAGGAAATATTTTTTACCCGATAGCCAAGAAGTAGGGTATTGTTTTTGGAGTGTATCAGTGTCTATCGCGTAGTTACCACATTTCCGCTTTCCAGCGTCGATGTATGAAAATCAAAACGTGAGTTTCATCAAGTTGTAGCTTTAGAAATAAGTTCACCTAGGTAATAATTTTTGCGCTTGTCTGAGGGATCTTAATCGATCACCAAAGTTAAGCAATGTTCCCAGCGGCACAAATTTGGATGAGTGGCCATTTAGTGGCACAACATCTGAGCGCTTCCGGGCTTCGGAGGGCACGTTAAATATTCGGTCCTGATTCTTATCGATTTATAGCAGTCGTTAATCCATTTCAGAGGTCCTTGGGTGGCCTGATAGACTCTGACACCAGAGGAAAAAAATATTTCGGTCACGTTCCCAGCCGTTGCAGAATTATGTTTTGTTATTATTCCACAGTAATCGTACAATTTTCCGGGATAAAAGGTATCCTTTGTCCTATTCCAGGACCTAAAGTACCTACGAACCAAATTTCATCGAAATCTGTTCAGCCGTTATATAGCTGAGTGGTAACAAACATACACACTCACAGATTTTCGCAGTTATAATATTAGTAGTATTACATCGGTTTATATACTCTGATGTACTATTTGTGTTTCAATGCTATAAACAATCCCTCTCAAGTAAGGTTACATGTAACATCTAGAGGATTACGTTGAGAAGGATCACCAAAGGGTTTTTAATTATAAGTACAGGATTACATCATAGCGAGTCAATCAAACGGAGCTTATACTGGCTATTTGAAACATTAAAACATCGAAATAATGCGCAGAGCTGGAGAAAACTCATAGGAACGACAGATTCTATAGCAGTCAGTTATTAAAAATGGGTGCTAGATAGCATATTTAAGAAAAGAAAATATTTGATTTTAACGAGACTGTAAATTGTTATAGTAAATATTTTAAAAAACCTATATAAAATCTTACAAGAACTACCACTACCAAGTTCATTGCAAAGTGCACAGTAAAAGAGAGACATTTAACAACCTCCTTCAAATAATAACAGGATCGGCAAATTGAGTGCGTGTGTGTCATCATAGAAAAATATTACTAATATTGTCTAAAAATTGCCACTTAATGTGTAACGTAAATTTAACATTATCGTTAGATGTGACCACAACACTTCCGCTTATTTTAAATATCAAGTAAAAAATATTATTATGGTCGAACATATCTGCAATCAAGTGTGTTGTAAAAATTTGATATGGCACTTATTTGATTTTGTAAAAAACTGTTTATGTAATTTTCATATCTTTATGCAACAACATTTTGTTTAAAGGAGTTCAGATGGAAATGTGCCAAAAATTAGTGAATATTTCCTTTTGAACATTCATTAAAGCATATACGTATCTATTACACGTTTCCGCATTCTAAACCTGTTTCCGAAATACATTATTTTGGAAAAGCTTAAATAAGTTACAATTTTGTTTGCTGTGTTGTTCCCACATTAATACGTCAGGGAACATCAGACTAACATATGTATAGGCTATTTGCCCCCCTCCACCTTCACCTTGAAAATTGGTTTCTGCCAGAAATATTAGCGCACTTTCACGTTTTGCGTTTCAGCACACTTCAAAACATGCACATTCTCCTTTTGAGTATAAAACTAGCTCAGATGTTGTTCTAGTATTTTTCATGCGGAAATTTGAAATATTATAACTAAAAATAACACCTTCTGTAACTTATTCTTCACAGATAATAACGCACATAATAAGTGGTGAAAATGTGTTTAATATCTTTCGATATAAAAACACTAAGTGACTACAAACAGGAGCATCAGAAGGAATGGTCCCAGATTTGGCTTACGTTCACGCACTCGCTATGTGTGTAACAGATTCGGTGAACTATATGGTGTAGAACGGCCACTTGAGGCTACTTGTAGTCTATTAGTGGTTCCAGCACGTTTATAGCGGTATTATTATAAGGTATGTGCAGAGCATTATACAATCTCTTGAAAGTGTAAGGGAAGGTCTCTGAATACAGAGTACACATCGCAAACATATAAGTGAGCACTTTTGTGAACCTAGATACTTTTTCCCTATCAGCCATTTTTTTTAGCATTCCACCACTTTTTTAAATAAATATTGTCATACAATTGAATAAACTCAGTGTGTATATTTCACCGGACCCCACCGTTAACGTCTAAGGCTACAATATAATATAATTATTGACTATTATTCCAAATGAGGGAGATTCGAAAAGTCCTCACTTTACGGTGAATAGACAATGCCTAGTTTGATAGGGGCTGTATTATTGTGAGCCTGCAAAGAGGCTGGATGAACATATCGTGCAATCTCCAGGCATGCGGGTGATCTGATGTCACCATGGCCTGATGTTGGAACCAGTGGGTACGTGAGGTTACCCCATACACGTCATGAAGGTTTCGGTTGACCAAGCGACAGCACACCAAAGGAGTATTGCGGTATTGTGGGCAGGGCGTATCAACGATGTATTGATGAAACAGCTGGCGGCATCAGAGAATGTTGTCTTCATTTGCACGAATCATCAACCGATATGCGTAGAAGTTCATCGCGCTCACTTTCTTGTAGGTTTCTGCACCTACAAAGTAAAAAAATAAATAAGACAAAAATAAATTAATTATACAGAAAAATAAATTAATAAAATAATGTGTAGTTTGTACTTGTCGCTGGATTTCTTTGTTCGATGTTGAAATTATATCCATCTTCTACTTCCCAAATATTAATGGATATTACAAAGCGTCGTAAGAACGATGACTGTCTTGAATTGTCTGCACCGTGTTATCTCTTCGTTGGATCCGTATATCTCGACGTTCGTATGCGTCGCCAACCATAACAACTGCAACTTCATTAATGGTTGGTGCATTGCATCGGCCTGCGCGCTCTCCAGATCGTACTTTGTCTGCTTTGATGACGATCATGTAGCTGTCGTTTTGCAGTTTGTTTGAAACAGTATTGAACAACTGGACCAACTGGTTGTGATTTCGCAAAAAAGTTCCAAAGTCGCCACAATTTCTCGCTCCTCCATCTGCTCGATGTGGTTGTATTGACAGCGTGTGTTTATTTGTTGCTCCTCATCGTCCATCATGAAGTAGATTTACAACAATTTTGGATCGACATCAGGCATTGACATTAAAGAACCAATTTGATGATACACTTGACCCTGAATCTTAAATGGTGATTCAAAATTGCGAACATCCTGATTCTGAAAGGTTTTTGTTGCTCCAAATGATGTCATTTGGAAGCAAGAATTGAGCTTACAAATTTTACGCAAAAACTATTTTGATTGAGGTGTGGCTCCAGCCAATAGTGTTTTCAATGGTTCTGGCGGCGAATTCAATGGTGGCAGTACAACTTTTCCAGACGCGCAGCAGAAACCGGCCGATTCACTTTTGTATTTGAATGCATGGCAGTGTTGGCATTCTTTGTCCATAGCGTCGATGACAATTTGTGAATGTGACGAATAGTCGATGTCCGACTCATATTCGAACGCTAGGTGGAGAAATGATGCACGTGTCAATGCGTGATGTACTTGCAGGCGCTGTCGTTCATGTGCTTTGTGTGCGTCGGAGGCTCATCGACGCGCCTGTTTTTGTCTCAATGCATTTGCTGGAAGGCGTTCGTTGCGTTGTTCTTGACTTTCATTTGCAATTGTGTTTGCAACATGGTCTCTTAAATTTGCATTGTTCGTCAATTGATCTTCTGCCGTTCTATTTAACCGACGGGTATGGACTATTTGTGAATTCAGTGTACGTCGACCAATATTTCTTCCTCATCCACGAAGACGTGGCATTGTTCTGTAATAAACAAAGAACACATAAATATAAGTAATTTATATTTGAATTTTATGGATTATATAATTTGTTGAATTAACTTACATGTTTTTTAACACTCCGTAAATTTTATATGTTCTGATATGCAAAAAAATTTTAAAAATTAAAAAAAATTTGCCAAAAAAAAAATCATGGAACCCGACCGCGGCGCCACCAACCGTGTCCAATTGTGAATCTAAACCATCCAGGGACCCACTCAAACACACACAAAAAATTTCATCAAAATCGGTCCAGCCGTTTAGGAGTGCAGTGACAAACACACGTACAGAAGGATTATATATATAACGNTGTGAATCTAAACCATCCAGGGACCCACTCAAACACACACAAAAAATTTCATCAAAATTGGTCCAGCCGTTTAGGAGTGCAGTGACAAACACACGTACAGAAGGATTATATATATAACGATATATATATATATACATATAGATATATATATATTTATTTGAGCTAATAGGGAAACTCGTACATGAAAAAGTATGTGGGACGGTTTCTGCAAGATTTACAACTTACAGCGTCTAAAATTGTTAACGAACACGAAAATAGTGAAACGCGGAAAATAATAATTTCTACAGGCCGGGGTAAAAAAATTATAATCTGCACGTACGCTTATTTAAAAAAGAATCGTTAATAAAAAAGTAACTGATACGCGTAAATTTTGCAATGTTATATTTATTTAATTGAAGTAACTTTTATGAAATACTAAACTTTTTAGAAGATAACCCAAAGTGCAAAACACAGAACTAGGGATCTGTGTTTCCTCTCAGTGTAATATCATATATATTTGAGATTATTCCATAACACTTAAGATGAAATATTTTGTTTGTGTTCTTTGATATCCGGTTATTTGAAACAACTTTGCTGGTAAGGCATAAGTGAAAATTTTTTCATAATATATTTACAACAGTAAAATATTTTTAAAAAATAAGTGTATCTAATTTGTAATAGACGATGTTAATTTTCTCTGTGAATATGTGCGTGTTTGTCTTTGTTTTTGTCAACTTAACTTTTGAACTGTTCATATTTATTTTAACCGGACTTGAGACACGTCTGGAAACTCATTCCAAGCAAACGCTTACATATTCTTGAGCTTAAAAAACCTGTAATTTTATTATCACTTTGTACTAGTAGAATAAATGCTGGGCTCCTGAGTCGATATAATCGCTCTTATTTTGTATAAATTAAATCTGAACTTCATTGTTTTTACTTTTAGAATATGCAATTGAATTAATACGTATATCTGGCACGTAAAATAACTAAACAGTTTGATAAAGGTGTCGAATGTTTTCTTAATGTATATAGTCTGCGCAAACGTTTCGTTACATTAGGAAATAAGAAATCACCTTATCCTTATTTATTTTATATTACTCGCAACACTACGCACAATTGTTGGTTCCCATCGTACTAAAATACCAGTTAGAATATTACTCTGCGATATCCTTACTCTGCAAAAAAAAAACAACTTTTCTTTAAAGAAAATTCTTCATGTGCCGGCGATAAGTCTGTTAATTAAACATTTGTATTAATGAAGTTTTCCGTCAACATCGTTTATTCTATAGGAACATACCTAAATTCACTTTTGTAGTTAATTGATATGATTTTATTAGACGAAAAAAATATTCCGTTACAAATAATGTTTTCTCTTAGTGAGTGGTGTCGTCAAAATTTTCCATCACATGCAAAAATAATTTTTGAAATTAGAAAAGTTCTATGTACAAAAGTTACACACTTAAAAGCCGAAGAATGCATTCCTTCATGTAAGAGTATATTTTTATGGCAAAATGCAAATATGTTTATACACACGCCTCCGGGTGAAGCTCGCCGATTTCCAGTTTTCCTTTTGGCGTGTAAAATGAAAGTGTGCCGCCTGGTCGGGCGTTTTGTGGTTACGTGAAACATTTTGCGGTTGGTGGTTACTCGGCCTTTATGTCCTAGCGGTCACATAAACGATCATGTTATGGTTGTTACGGTGAATAATGCTTCATGTTTTCCTGCAGTGTTCGCCTCCAGCACCTGAAGCCATACGGAACTACAAAGGAATTTCACATTTTTTTAAACGCGAGAGACAGTTCAGATATTCACCAATATGCATATTATTTACCTTCATGAACATCACGTTACCGTAATATTTTCATCTACTACTCTGATTTATTTGGTATTTCAGTAAACAAAATGGATACACCAGGTTGTGTAATATTGTGACAAATATGAATTGGCCGTTCAATCGTTATGTCTGTACTGATTTGTAAGTTCAATAGCTAGTTGGGCATAGAAGTAATTTCGGAATTTAAAAGCCAGAGGAAACAAGAACCCAATGGTGCAGGCGTAGGTTACCCTTATCTTAAGCTGTTTTGCGTCAACTGAAAGCTTTCAGAACTCTTGCTTATTTTCTATTTCCAAATCACTATGTATCCTTCCGCTAAATGTAACATTTACATAGTAATACTCGTGCTTACTAGTATTCACGCACCGGTTAAATTGCAGACATAAATTTATGTAAGTGATCATTTTATCAAACATACTCTACCACTACTTTCTGTAGAAAAGAAGAAACTAGTTTTCACAAGAATATTTTCATAAAACGACGAATACATTTAGAACTCAGATTTATTACTCACTGCAAAAGTTGCAGATGTTACAAAAAATTACGTTTACGTTATTCTGAGTATAGTTACTGCCACTGGGTTTTTCATACTCCAAATTTCGAAGTGCTCAGTTGAACTGACTCACCAGAGTCCATGTTTATGCGCATTATTTTTCAAAGGTTGTAGTGAACCGAATACAAGGTTGTAGTTTTGTGTTCGTCGAGGAATGCTATTTGCTTCGCAGCCGGGCGTCAGAAACCAAGTGCGTCACAACTTGAGACCTTTTTTTAGCGGGAAANCGGCACCTTCTTTCTGCCCGCCAAGAGTGAGAAGGTTTGTAGGCTCCCGACGCTACAAGTCCTATCTCCCTCCCTGGTTATGTTTACCACTGTTAACAGGAAATGGGAAAACGTTGCGGCTTTCAGACACACGCCCCTCTCTCTATCTCTCTCTCTCTCTCGACCTTTGTGTAAACAGGTTCCAGTAGGTTCGACACACACTCTGCGCTGCGTGTTTCTGTTTCCGTCTGTGAGGTCAAGATGCTGCGGCGCTGCCTGGGTATTTCTTTCCCTTGCGATGCTAGTCGACCCTACCCTCCTCAATTCAATTGCCGGTTGTCACCGTCTCATTGCCACAATGAGACGGTGTGATCGTAGAGGGAACAAGAAACTTACCTACTGTATATAACTTACTAACCATGCGCGTCAATTTGATAAAGTAGCGAGATGAATGAACGTGTGTTAAAAAAAATTGATTTTTATATCATCGTTATTATGAAAATAACTGTATTACCCACTTAAAACATGCCAGTTTAAATGACTTACAGTAGTAATAATTGTTTGTCAAGATGTGGTGGGAGTAGGTTGATTGTTTCCCGAGATATGGCGTTGAAGTGGATATATCTCTGTGTAGACTCATTTCATGGTTGTAATATAGGCTACTGCCAGCATACAAAGTTTTATTAGGTTACAAGGTTTCGTAGATACAGTAAAGTAATCAAAAATGTTAACATGGCCCCCAGTTTTAAACTCAATGTTTGACCCACTTAAAATATTTCAGTTCACGTGGAGAACCACAGATTTTCTGTCAGTTATCGGTTAATTGTTTCCCGAAATTTTTAATTTAATTTTTTTCATGGGCGTTTATTTACAAAATGGCAAACTAAGGAGTCAGTAAATTAGCTTATTTGCTACTTGTAGTTGATACTTTCAGAAAACTAAGTTTGGCAGAAATTGGTCAAACAGTATGGCACATAAACAAAATAAATCTTAAATATTTATATGGCCTCCATTGTGAAAATATGTTTCTTGTCCATTTAAATCTCAAATGTTAGCATCGCCTACCATAATATTAGTTACATGCCAGCATACAAAGTTTGGATCGAATTAGTTAAAACGTTCCGTAAATATAGCTTGTAATCAGAAAGTATTATATGGCTGCCAGTTTGAAAATAAGTGAATAATAAGTTAAAACATGCCAGCTTACATGGCATACTGAAGTACTTCTTGTTTGCCAAGTTCAGGGGGAATTTATTTATTGATTCCAGAGATATTTTACAAAAACATATTTGTTCATCTGGCACTATCTTACACAAAGGTGGAGAAAATAGGTCGTTTATTTGCATGATCAACCCTTGTAGTTTATACTTTTAGCATAGCAATTGTGGTTCAAATTAGTTAAACGGTATGATTTATATACCAATTTAACCTAAAACAATTATATATCTGCCATGTAGCTTATACACAGTACTACCTAATGTAGGCTGGTTACCTAAAAAAATTGGTGGGAATACATTGGAAAGTTTTCGAGATATGATGTAAAAGTTGATTTTTTTTCATGTAGTATATATTCGAGTATGGCGGGCTAATAACAATATACCTTTCTACATTAAATATTAACATGATAAATTGTTTAAAGGAAAAATTTTGTCAAAGGGGTTAAATGATTCCCGAGGTATGAAATGGAGTCTTAAATATTTAATGGGCCCATGGTAGAAAACTATTAAAGTAGGATTTACTTACTAAATACTATATGTGGACAAGGTTTGGCGAAATTCGCTTCACGGGTTTAAAAGTTATTACTATTGGTGGGAAGGGGTGACATACATTCTAGACAGAAATTTCGGTGATTTCATAGGCCTATATTTAAAAAAAAAGTTGGCTAAAATGAGGTAAAGTGCGTATTCGAGCTGCGCAGTAGCTACTATCCGTGTTCCAACATTGGACTGTTTTTCGGCCAATAGCAATATCAAAGTACAACGTGTAGGCCTGTAGGATTAATGGTTAGAACACTGTTTATATATAATAATTAAAAAAAAGGGTTTTCAGATATTTTTACACTTCTTAAACTTGTTTTAGTGTATTTACAATAGAATTTAATTAGTCAAAGTATTTTTATTCACGTTGTATAAGAACGTGTTTTTTGAAAACTGAAATTTAAACTGACAATGTGACAGATGGTTGCATAGGAGATGGATGAGTCGACTTCAGGGACATGCGCCGAGGACTGATATCGGCCTACCTCATCTATAGTCTACTGGTGTAACTGCTGCTGCCGTGTCGATGCCGTAGACTAAAGATGAGGTAGACCGCTCTCGCTGGCTTTGCATAAATAGTCTCCGTGTCCCAACGTATTCGCATAGCATTCGCAGGGTGAAAGTACGCCAAATGTACTGTTAGGAACCAGTTATTCAAGTGAAGAAGGTCTTAAATTTGTTATTTCAAGTAGCGTAGAGATTGTAAATATTGTAAAAATTTCCCTTATCTCCTGCAATGCTGTAATTTTCTGCGAGCTACCGGAATAACCAAATGTCTCAGAATAATAATTAGTATTTTATTCGTACGCTTATGCCTCACAAAAGTTATTAGATTTTATTACTTTTTTCAGTTTGCTAGATATTTGCACAGCACTTTACCAGCTACACCTTCTCAAAAACTGATCCAGCTTGTGTTACACAAAGTATCACAACTAACCTCCAATAGCTAAGAGAAACACAGAACAAAAAAAAAGAGTGCGACTTCTCATCCGATTGAGATAAACGTTGCTGTGCATCTTTCTGCAGACTTGGGAGTAAGTGCAGCTAGTGCAATAAAGAAAAACTACCCTAATGAGTGTTGCTGCCCTGCTGTTAAGAGTTCCTTAAACCCTCAACAGGTGGAAGAGTAACTGTTTATTTTTTCCTTGTTCGCGATTACGACGGTAAATGCTTCCTTTGCTAATAAACACAATTGTTTCGTGTTTTATTTCTCTCCCGTATATACTCAACAAATTTTCTCCTACTGACTTTCGGGAATTCCCTATGCCAAATCTCAGACTGAAAGGGGTATCTGGCCACAGCCTGGGCTTTAATTACGGCAGATAGTCATGGCCTGTGCCTAGAGGTGTGCTGGTTAGCAAATGAGTGAGTGAGTGAGTGCAGAGATTTGGGCAGCTTTTAACAGCGAGGTGAGATGGAGCAGCGCCTGAATGAAAGGGTGGGGGGAACGAGAGATCCCCGAGAAAACCTGCCGACCAGCAGCATCTCGTCCGGCACGATTACCACGTGCGGAAATCCTGAAGTGGCCCCGCCAGGGATTGAACCCGGTCCACCTTGGTGGGAGGTGAGCAGTCTAACCACTCAGCACGGGAAATATCCCGGTTTTTGTTTGCTCTTCCTTTAAACCGACCTTGGGGATCGAGATTCGTGGAACTCGATTTCGCAACCAAATTGCCTGGTAGTTTTTGGTTGTGACACCCAGTCCTCTCTTAGGACTTCTCAAAACCTTGCATCTTTAATCCATTCTAACCAAGTTCACATAACTCTGTACATGTACCACGGAGAGATTATTTTTGACGTGCATTGCGCCTGTGATACTCACTGTCCAATTATCATACCTGTTGCTATATGATTCGTAAATAATGTTGCAGTTCTACGTTATGACCGGTTCATACCACTATAATCCGTAAATAAAAGTAGGTTTGAAAGAATCAAATGAAACAATTTCCAGAACTATATCAATTTTACGTTGGCGAATCAGAACGATATATAATTTTTAATTTGTATAAATCTTTAAGAGGTCGTACACATCGTCAATATTTGCAGAACTCAAGAAATGTTTCCTAGTAATATTTTCCGTATACCATAATGACAGTTTTTTCAATCTTTTAAAAATTGAGTAAAAAAATCATTTTGAAACAGGAATCTTTCATAGAAACGATACGTATTCAACGAAGTTCTGTAAATTCATAAACACGGAAATCAACCATTTTTTATTGATATTTTTAAGTTAATCACAAATTCTTTGAAAGAATGTCAAGTTATAATTAACTGTTTATTATTTTTCAAGGTTAAGCAAAGATCCCGTAGTAACAATTTTTTATGAACATTTATTTAATCACTTACGCGGTGTAAATATTCTGATAGAAATATTTTGGAAAATCAAATGCTTAACGTTCCTACATATTTAGTTAAGTATTCCGCATTTAAACTCTTAATTTTTAATACAAAACTCGAATTTATAACTTGCGTTAAGGACTAAATGTTCAACAATGTCCCTGAGAGCGGATCAAAACACTTTCCATTACCAAACATTAAAAATAATACACAAGCTCTTCGGTGATGACTGATTTGAAACCAGTGTCTCGCGATTCCTCTGAGATTTTAGGGACTTGAAACTGGCGACACTTCAGCAGTGAAGGCTATGCGTCTATGCATGTCTTCAGTTTGCAAGTTTTAATTACGTTAAGTAGCCGCAGGGCCAAGATAATGATTACAGTACTCCCCGAAACTGATACAGATGCGTAGATTGGATAAAGAATTGAAGTATTTGAATATGAATTTTAACGAATACATTGAAATATGACTCATGCTTTCACACACATGACATTACAAATATGACCCAAAGGTTCCTTTAAAGATCTGAAAATCATCTTTTTACCACATTTGGTTTTAAAAAAAAGACGCAAAATATGCTTATAGTTTGTAATATGCCGTTCCTGCATAATAAACCATTACATGTGGCTTGAGTGGAATTGAGTTCATGTTACGTTCTACCACAATGTCTCAAAGTTTTAGGATATAATGTGTATTTATGTGTACCTTATATATGGGTATATATAATGCAAATACGCATATTTAAGTTTAGGATAAGCAATTTCCTGAGTTATGAATGTAAGAGTGAAAAGAAAACAAAATTATTAATACTTCTGTTTTCGTATTTCTTCGAATGCGATTCAAAAAATAAAGAGTACAAAGTCAAAGTTTCGAAACATTTTAACTTATGATTATATATTATTGTAAACGGAAATTTTGTTTCTCACTATACCTGTGAAACGATTTTGCCGCCGATTAACTGGGTTACACGGCACTTGTTGTTTTCCCACAATATGGGCCCACGGGACGGGCAGCAAAACCCTTCCACCAGCACGTGAACTTTGCTATATGAATTGCAAATACGTAAATTTGCCTCGTTGCTTGTAAGCGGTGCCTTCTACCCAGAGGGCGAACGTGAAAGAACGTTAGATGAGCCACACGATCACCTAGGGTAGGATGCGAGAAATCGCTCCTACGAGAAATGCTTCGGGCTTCAATGTGGCCTAGAAGGAGAACCGAAATTCTGCAAGTCTATTCTCTAGCCTTGTAATGTTACCTTGCCGCAAAATAACAGTAATTCACTTTGGTTGCCACAGATAAAACCCTCCCACCAACCTGAAACACACTCTGCACGAAATAAATTGGTATATAAACGTTAAGATAAATAAAGAAAAATTTGAAATTTTATTTTTATGTCTTGAAAGAAAATAACGTTGCTTAAATAATTTTCAAAGAACTCATAGCAGTACTCTTACGTCAATGAAAATAAGGAATCTCCTATCCCTGGAAGTGAGTCACTGTAAAATTTGTGTGCTGCTTGACTGAAATTATGTAGCATAAACTCGTGCAAGGCCTCTTATATTTGACAATGTGATTCCAGGAGAAGGTTTTGAAAATACTGGAGCATTGGTACCAAGTCTTTTTAGTTGCTCTCTATCGTTCTGAGTTGTTTGAACGTCTCTATTCCAAATTATTATCATTCATTTACTTGCTGATAACTTGTTTCCAACTGCATACAACAAATTATACTTCTTCTACGTTATAAAACACAACCTTATTTCTATTTACTACATAAAGTAATGTGTAGAATTGATTTCAGTTTTATTTACATGCAATTTTCTTGTTTGAATTGGCTGAGGTGGCTGAGTGGTTAGACTGCTCGCCTCCCACCTAGATTAACCGGGTTAAATCCCTTGCCGGGCCACTCCTGGATTTCCGCAGCTGGAATTGTGGTGAGCGATGGCGCTGATTGGCGGGTTTACTTGGAGATCTCCCGTTTACCCCGCTCTTGCATTCCGATGCGGCGCTGCTCCATTATCACCTAATTTCACCCTCATCGGCTCTCAAGACCTCGTTGTTAAGAGCCGTCCAAATCTCTCAACGCTACTCAACTTGTTAGAAACTTCATCAAAAATGAAAGTAATTAAATAAGCCAGCTTTTAATTAAATCGCAACCACTTTCATTATGTATACATGTACGAACACATATATATATTTGAGTTTAATAATAATTCTTTCAGGAACGCTAGAGGAGAAGAAAAAATTAATATTTAATTGGTTGAAACGTGTTCCGGAATGAAGTCAGTTGCAGTTATTACAGGTAAAGAAAAGTTATGATTATCGTTCAGCAGTTAAGAAAAAAGATAACAATAAAGGAAACACCTGATCCACCTAACGAATCGCTACCGTTCCGTTTACAAGAACATCGATGCTATGGCATTTTTAAATAAAGCAGACGTAATGATATAAAAAAAAATTATCTGCATTGATTTTTTGTTGTGTGGGTAGTGTTCGGAACCTTAAATACACTTATCAACAATAAATTAAAGTTGTCGCCATCAATTTTAATTGTCTTTGTCGAATTTTAAAGTTATTTGAATACATTTTAAACCCACGGGAGTAGGTCAAAATGAATGTACCCTCTTAGGTTTCTTCGTTAATTCGTTTCAACTTATTGCCACACGGAGCGTCCTGATCTGTGAAACTGCGATGTGATTGGTCAGGCACGAAAGCTGGCGTGGAATCTGGCACGGATAGTAGCGCAGGTCGCACTGCCGGTGTCAAATACAACCGCATGACGTGACAAGTTCCGTGACGCGTGCCGTAGCAGCTGGTAATAACTCCGATACAAGACCGTGCGCGAGCTATTACGGAATCTGGTAGCATGTAATATCGACTCGCTGCAGACCGTTGCCAAGAGTACGCAACGATGCATCGCGTCCAACCAACCTTCCCGAAATGAGAGATGATTTGAACCTGTCTGTGATATTTGCAAGCAATGTCGGCGCTCCTCATTCCTAGGCAGACACTATTATTATGGAAACCCACAATCTCTTGTAGCATACAGGGTTCTAGAACGTGCAGTTAGAAACATACTTCATTAAATAGTCTTGCTGAAGTGACTTGCTGGTTTCATTATTTTACTTACGTTGGTTTATTTTATTGATTGAACTGCATGACTACGTCAAGCAGTTGAAAGGACAAAGTTTGCTTATTGATTACTTTGACATTGTTTAATTGCCCTTCATTTTGTTGCGAGTAATCAGAAGAAGAATACAAATAAAAACTGTCCTGTGCAAAAAAAAAAGGTCTGCATATTCCTAATAGAAAATATAAACACACAAATCAAATTACAAAATCGTTAAGTACAATTTATTTATAATGCCGATATGTTTCCTTACAGTAATCAGTTTATAAATATACAATTTTCTAAAATCTAGTTATGAAAACAGGGCAATTGTGGTGTTAAATTATAGACCCATTCGGATTCGGCATTTCACAGATTTTTAATTTACTCAGTATGTATAAAGTATAAGAAAAGCCACATTAGCCCCTTAACGTATTATCACGAGTATATTCGTTCACGTCTGATATGTTGCAGAATGGGTAAAATCATGGTCAGCGCTGCGTAAGTCCAGAAGCTAACACCAATACAGACAGCGCCTTACCCTGGCAAATACTATTGGGTGTTGCTGACACACCAACTGTTTTATCATTGGTTGCTTCTTGTGAAATCGATCGACTGAAAATCCTTCCATGGGTTCCAAAGTGTCAGTTGTTATAATAAATTCAAAAGTACTCTTAATAAAAAAAAACCTTATTTTGCAATTTCTGAAACGAAAAATCAATTGTACCTTAAGAGGTTAAACAGTCACTTGGGCCACGAAGATAAAAATAATCCAACCTGAAACCATCACAAAACATAATAAAATATTTTATTTTCCTAAAATTTGAACGATTCCGTTAATCACTCACAGCCTCATATTCCTAATACGTTCTGTCATAAATATCAATACTGGAGTGTTTCACTTGTAAACTACTGCACTCTAGAAGCGGATCATGTGTATATTGGTCGTCGGAAAAAAGAGTTTTTATTTTGTTACAGGATGCTGTGCTACTACAATGAGGACTTCGGGGGAAATATTCTTATCGTTATTGTTATTCGATTGTAGTGTCAGCAAATGTTTTAATTTCGAGGCTTAGCATTTTGTCGCTGCTTTCTCCACGACCACTTCCCGCAGGCTTCCNTGGGGGGGGGGGGTTGTGGTAGCGGTTCCTTGGTTTACATTTGGATTAGCGCGGAGTGGAGTGGAGAGCCAGGGAAATGTCCCGAGGAGATAGGATCGTAGCATGGACCCGGACTGGAGGCTGTTTCCAGCCCTGCCTGGACCACCTTCCAGAGCTTGCTGGCGAGGGTAGTTATGCGATTACCGAGATGGTAGGGATTAACGTGCAACCACGCGTTAACAACTTCCTCTGGAAATGTTTCTCTCGACCACGTAATTCTAACCACGATTTAATTTCTTAATTTTGTAGTAATACTAACTTATATCCAAACTATGTTGCTCAAATATTAATATTTTTATTTCTGCCGAAATGTGTTCTGTTTTTAGTTACCGTGTAAAAAAATATTTTCACACGAACAATTTTTTCCGGTGGTTTTCCGTTTGTAAGAATACATACAAAATAAAAAAAAATAAAAATTTCTGAAGCAATGCTGACGAAGATAATGCTGGAATCGATTTTATAATTCGGCTCTGAAGACCTTGATGTTCAGAGCCGCCCAAATCTCTTCACTTTCACATCAATATTCATAAGCTTAAAATATGCAAACATTAAAATTATTGTCATATGATATTATTCAATGGAATTTTACTTAAGTACTAATTTTGGTTTTGTTATAATCATTATATGAAGAGTTGTGTGAAAATTATACGACATGTTATATCACTTGACAGTAAGGGATACTCTGTAAGAAATTTTACTACCTAATTTCAAAACTGGACAATAATTTTCATGAATTGTTTAATATCTGGATGCGATTTAAAATGAATTTCGCGATGCGCTGCTATGGGTTGAAAAGCCTAAAGCGATGGTATCTGCTTACTACAAAAATTATGTTTATCTATGGGTGATCTATTTATGTCTTGCTGTTATCCGCTTTTAACCATCAACCATTTGACCTCTTATTTTATATTAATTGTGTGTTTGCTGTTTAGAAAATTTTGGTTAATAATTAATACGTGGAAGTTTATTCCAATGCTATGCTTTCATACTAGTTTTTTGCAGGTGTACTGTCTTAACGGGAAATAAATTAAAAAGCCTATTGCAGTTCACGTTTTTTGATAATAATTTAAAATAAAGAAAGAGATATCTATTTTAGGTTGTCCAAATCGGTAATTTCGAGAGTATGATAGAGATAGTATATTAAACCATTTCCTTAAAGCATTGATTCACAACTGCTGTAACCGCTTGTAAAATTCGTACGTGGTAGAACTATTAGATTTACTTTCATTAAATAAAATAAAACATCGGGCAATAAGTTTGTTCCCTGTAAAGAGCGGTTACTTAAGTGAGAGTAGTGGTTTTGGTGCTATAGAGTATGCCATAGCGTATACTTTCAAGTCGTCATCCTCCAAAGTTCCAGATGCGGTTTTGAACACCTTGCCTCCTATGTTCAACATTTACCTTTATGTACGCGACTGAGGCAGTAGAGAGGTACGGGTAAGAACTTCTGTATTGAAGGCAATGCGGTTGAAAATGAGGTGAAATTTTGGTCAAACGAACTGTTTTCACTATTCGTTGCGAAGTTGTTCTGCACACTAAGCACTGCATTTAGCATAATGTTCAATTCGAAACACTCCTCGTGTAATGCTTGTAGATCAAAATTTAGCACTATAAAATAAAAGTTGTAAAAAAAAATCACGTCTTCATATTTCTCAAAAATTACTCCGGATTTGAAATTGGTTACCGTGGCCGATGAAGCGCATATATAGCTGACTACAGCCAGGAGGATGGCCAAGGGAGCAGACGTGGTGTCGATCTAACTGGCAGAAACTCTAAAACACAGAATGGAACCCCGTAAAGAGTAAGGTGGCAAAAGAAAACAGACTGCAATGTTCATAAATCAGATACCTTACATCAAATAAAACACAACATTTTATTACCAGTAGCATCAACCATAATGCAGTAACATCAAGTGCTATATATCACCATAATTAACAGATGACTTAAAGATCAAGACCCGATTGAATAAAAGTATGTCACATCTGCAAAATATTAACAATTAATCTTGACCCTGACTAGTTCAATTCCCAAACAAATGAAAAATACCCAAAATAGTTTACTAGAATTAGCCCCTGATTAATCAAATTAATTTAACCTGTAATATACAAAATTAAGTAACGCGGTTTTTTTTGACAAGGTGAGAGCCCTCAAATGACATGGATCCCAAAATGACTCGTCTCAGTGGGTGATCAGTCCATGATCAAGAAGAAGTTGGGATCTAACAAGTTACAAACGTTACTAAATTATTTTATTCTTTCTTCAAAGGGATAATACAAATTGTGTGCTTGTACAACCAAAAAAACAAGTGCAGAGTTAGGGCCTCCAGCTCCTCAACAACGCAAAAAGATAATGATTTTGTAGAAAGAAAAATTTTCGAATGAGGGACATGAGCTCTTGTAAAAAAACCTCCTGAAATTGGGTCAGCTAAAACGGCCGTGACTGGCGTCAAAAGAAGTTGGATTTTTTCTCAGAAGAAAACTTAAAAAAAAATTGGTTCATCTTGAATATCAAGGATTAGGCCAGTAGTAGCGGCCATGAATTTTGTGCCCAAAATAAAATCTAAACCAAGTTGTTTGGTAACTAGACATCTGTGCATCCAAGAAAATTATCAGTTTTCAACTTTAAAGTGGCGCAACCAGATATCGGCAAAGCATGCCTTGACATTGTATAACATTGTATTTCAGAAGGTTCAACAGACTTAACTAACATTTCATTTCACAATTTCTCAGAGCGTATAGCAGAAATAATGGTATGCTCAGATATAGAATCAACAACAACAATAATAGATAATGGCCCTAAATTTACCTCAATATGGTGTTAACCTTTTGAATGCCCACTAAATTAGGGAAATTTACTTGACATATTCCAAACGTGTTCTTCTCACAGTGATCATAAGGACCGAACAGCTTTTGAAAATGCCTGCAAAGGTTCAAATTTTGATAAAGGTGTTCATTTTACTGAGCAATGGCAAGCTTGCCAGCATTGCGAGGAAGATCGCTCACTTGTCGTCCATGCCGGACTTGTTTTTTTAGTTTGAAACACTATTAAATCGCGTGGCCTAACATTTTGCAATACCTACAAGAAAGTGGGTTGTCTCGTTCAAATTTGTCTGAGGTTGAAGAGGATTTGTCATCCTTCTGTTTCTGTATGGCGGGAAACGAGGAAGGAAGTTGCACGAGCGGAAACACACACACACACACACACACACACACATATATATGTATATATGTATACTAAGACATGCTCCAAACCCCATGGTCTCGTGCGTCTAATCGATACATAAAATTGAAGGTCTAGAAAAAAGTTTTATGTATTACAAATGAAACTTTCCATTTTTATAATTATAAATTAAAACTTCACGCACAATATTACGCACATAAACTATTATTTTACACAAAGAAAATTGTTTTAAACAAGAACCGTAGAAAATTAACAAGATAAATGTTTCAATAATACAAAAATTTCAGATGAGAGAGTTAGTTTTACAACTTCAAAGTAAATAAACAAAAACATTAAGCAGAACTAGAACAGGATGCAACAAAAAATATATTTGGCGAAACACCAGATAAATAACAATAGAATTAACGGAATTACGCAGTGACTTGAAACTAGTGAATGGCACACTTGTTTAAAGAGTGTTTATTACACTTCCACGACAATGAAAAAATTATTCAAATAAATCACTAGCATTTTTCCGTATTATATCTACTTTCGCGCATTACCATAAAAACTTTGAAATTAAAATTTATTTGTGCACTGATAATTTAAAAAAGTACAATTCATTTTGTTTTCCATTCCAGTACTTTGCAGCCCTTTCCATTTATTAAGTACCTGGTGGTTCCGCCCATAGATTGCGTCCCTTTGATTCAGTTTTGTTACCTGTCTCATCCTTCTGTTTGTCCGTTACACGACCCTACAAATTTTTTCCTCCCGATGAAAACTTGGCAAGCTGTAACTTTTGACGGATGGACGGATCGAATTACAGCTTTATAAATTGGTTCCAGTGTCTCCGGGCCACTGCCGTTAGAAGGCTGTGAAGGTTTTATTTTTGCTTCCGTATTTCGCAAATTGTTTACGTTTTTATTTGGTATTAAATTCGTTGTTATGACTTTGTAACGTTTTGTGAAGATTTTAAAATTAGTTACGTATGAAAAAACAAGCTCTCGTTAATCTACAAAAAAAAATGGTACATATATCTAGACATAAATAAATTATATAATATAGAAACAGATAAAATTTTAAATGATTAATGCTCATTTTGCAGCTTTAATTGCATGAGTGTTTGTGCGCACAAAATCGTTAAACCGTTCTATCTTCCTGGGAAAATATTTTTTTCTGATATTTTTTAGATGATTTTAGTTGGCAGGTTTAATTGTACGTCGTTGTTAGTCGCTCGTCTAGAAGGCTGATTTACGTGACGTGTTATTGTTTCCGCGACATTAACACAGTTAAGTTTTGCAAAAAAACAGCATTTTTAAAATTTCTGATTTTATATTTTCAATAGGAATTTACCCTTAAGTAGCATTCTTTGGAATTTATTTTATATTATATTAAAACTACGTAACACTTTACAGGGGATAATATGTTACCAGTTGGAGAATTATCGCGTCCCCTTATTCCCCCTTCCCCCGACATGACACCCGTTCCTATGTATCACAACCCTTATATGCTCTTGTTGACATAAAATCATCTTATTTTTGTTCAGTGAAATTTTTAGCTATATTTTATCTCTAAATTATAAATTACATAATTACATTTATAATCAATATGAATAAAATCAATGATAAAGTAAGGTTTTTTTTAATGACTAGTAAGAAATAGTTCTCTCGAAAAAATATTTTTAAACTCAGTGAGCACGAATGCGGTGCATTGTCTGTTTAGTCTCATTTTCTATATTTTTTTTAAACTTTGTTTGCATGAGGTGGGGGAATAGCTGAAGGCACAACCGTAGCAGGGCTTCAGGAAAGTTGGAAGTAACCGTGAATGGTCTATATTGCCCGCTGATGCGTATTTTTGTTACCGTTAAATCACCATAAGTTAAGGCTCTTCTGCTGGATTATTACAAGTTTCCCGAAGCAAAATTTTTAACGGTAATTGAACCGCAGGCAGGTGAAACATTTTCACAGTTTTTCAGTGGGCCGACTTACGAGGTTGCAATTTCTCAATCTTCAAATACAGGTACAATGTGTTTTTGAATAAGTAAATTTTAAATCATCTTGGGTCCTTTAAAGAAGGTAAATGAGATAAACGAAGGGATTATTTCATTTTCTTTTGGTTCAACCCCACAACTTAATTGTGCCAGCTCAGAAACTGGCGAAGCTTCGCAAGCTACATCTTTCGACAATACGGACACAAAGCAATTGACATTCTGTAGTTCCTTGTAGTACTGGAAGCATCATATATGTGTCTACGGTTAAGAAAAAACTTCAAGTAATAAGTTATTTTAAAGTTTAGGAAATTACTCACAAGCATTTTGATGGCAGAAAATAAATATTTTTTCAACAGTTTTACTAATAACGCAGTATGTTTGCCAGTTGTGAAATAATATACCGAAGGCTTTCAGAACAGTCGGCACTGCTGCCAGTTCTAAGTATATTTAGAGTTCTATGGCTTAAATTTGATTTACATAATAAGATTATTAAAGAAAACAATAATAATTTCTAAAGCATAATATGTAGTCAACCACATTATGTAAGTGAAGTGCCACTTTGTAACAGCGAAGCATAAAATATTGTGCCATTTTAAAATACGTCACGACAATTTTACTATTGTCTCACTGCTAGAGTACTATTTTTAAATATTCTTGAAACCTCATTTAAGTACTTAATTCAGTAAAAACTACTGCAAATAATATTTTATAGTCTTATTAACTTTGTTATTTAATAGGTGTGATTATTATGCTTTTATTCTATGTTTGAGCTTCTACAATTTATTTAATGATACCTATTTGTCCGGGGTTATGATATAACTGTTCATGGTAAATATTTTATTTATTTTTTTATCAAAGTATATTTAAGGTGTTATTTATGTATTTCAGTTTATTTATTCATTTTTCGCCTATATTTTACGATTTACGTATTTTTCTCGTAACTTTGATTTCAATTTATTTTTGATCTGTACTTTGAAAGCTACGTTTTTAATCCCGTCTTGCCTGCAGCCCCGTGTTTCTTGAGAGATTATTTCTCTACCAACCGGACATACAATTCTGCGTTGCAAATTCCTTCAGTCGCCGTCTGAAGCTACCCCTTCCACTCACTTCGCTGCAGCTGCAGTTCTTGCAAATGTTCACGGGGTATCCCTGCCACTTGGCGAGTGATTTCACATTTTAAAAAAAAATGCTCCTTTGTTCACGTGCTATGTTCGCCCACCTCTGTGCACTTCAGCACATTTCGCCTCTTCGGGACAACCCGCGACATCTAGCGTCGTAAATCTAAGCTTTTCGTGCAGCTTTTCATCTGACCTTCTGTGTGCTCCGCGAACTTCTTCCCGTCCCTTTCTGTCCAGCCACAGAGTAAAGATGGCCTGTTGCCCGGCTTTAGTGGCTGTGTTCTTCTGATCTTGAGATTCCGTTATATTTTTTAATGTTATAGTTTCATTGCTGTGGCAGCGATGCATGCTCCAATGGTTATTTTTTTTAGTGTGGGTTTTTGTTGTTTTTTGTTTGGCTAGTTACACCAAAACGTATAATAACGGGATATTTTCTATTGTCCCTTATTGGTGAGTAACACTCCAGTTTTATAGTAGTTCTCTTCGTGCGTTCACCAATTATTTTCACTCACTAATTTTTCACGTTTGTATTTAGTTTCAGTGAAGGTGCAAGTGGCACGCTAGTCTTTCCTGCACGTGCCAGCACAAGATTTACTGTAAGCTTTGGCCTAACATTTCTACACGTGCTGGCTATATTTTCTTTTCGTCGTGGGAACCATTCTCCACGTCGCCTTCCCTTTATATTTTGGTGGCGACATCGTCAAGTAAATTTCCTCCATCCCGGTTGTTCGACAGCGAACTACGTAATCTTCTTGGCCGGGATATAACTTCATTTTCCCCGTGGATTCGATGGGGATACAACGGGACTTATTTATAAATTTCGTGATTTTGAAAATGAATATTTTTTTTTAAATCACTTACGTGGAACTTGTACAGTTTCGTATTGTCTATTTAGGTTTCAAACTATGAGTACTTATTTGTTGTTAAGTGTGAATTTCATATCTGTGAACAGTTGGTTTAATATTAACATATGATTTGCATTAAGTTAAAGGATAATAACTGTTTTATTTAATATAAATTAGCATAATTTGATCCTAGGGATGCATCCCAGGGGCCTCATTATAATACTTATAAGCCACATTAATTGGAAAAATTGCTAATTTAGAAAATGGCGTAAATATTTTGACATGAAAGTCTCTTAGAATTATTTCATTATTTTGTTTTAATGTTATAGATATAAATTACTCAATCATAAAGTGATTTAAACAGATTTATGTTCAAGTTTCTTGGCTTTAATTTTTGCGGACTGATCTTTAATATTTAATAGCGTTCTCTCTTTTTATTATTCAAACCGTCATTAGTTTATTTTGAAAGAAAGGAAAATAATCATTTGTGGAGAAGAGTGTCGTTTAATTCCTTTTTTTGTTTTTGTTTTTGAAAGAAAAGAAATGATGAATAATAAATTCAAAGAAAATATGTATTTAGTAACGCACAACCGCAAGTCACGTCTCATTATATATAGACTATTATGTCTTCCTCTGCGCCTATATGCTTTCTAATCATATAAGTAGGTTTTGTTTACATTTTTTTATTTCTTTTCTCTATTTTGTGCTATGAACGTTCACCCAGCATGATTTGTTATACTTTGCTGTGATGAGCGTATTTGTTTGTGTATCGCTTCCTTTTATATTTGTTTTTTGCCCAGTCCTTTGATAGTTATAGTTCATTATCATGTCACTTTTTTGCTAAGTTTTTTGTGGTATTTTGTTTGTTGTTTGTGCCAAGGACTCGGAAAATGTCTGTGTTTGTTGGAAGTCGACAGTATATTATACAAGTTTCTTATCTTCTGGTCGTACATGGGCACAATATTCCTTGTTTTTTTTTTTGTTACTACAATTAAATATTGAACCACACATAATTCAGGTATACAAGGTAGCTTTAAGTTGTAGCATAAGCCGTATATTCATGGGCTCAATTTTGTATGTAATTTAATCTATGACTGTTTAATTTGGAAATCAAGGCTGCACAAAGTAGATAATTGTTTTTCAATAAACTGTTTGTTGCAGTTGTCTTACACATTTGCAGTATCAGAAAGGCTACACTATAGCTTTATTAACAATGTTACGGTTCTATGGATTCAATTAGTATGCTTCTCTTTGGTCTATTTTGTTCATTATGTATGTATGCTACCCACACGAATGTAATTTCCCATTGTGCATTGTGTTTGAAACTTTATTTCGTAAATCAGCGCGTTCATCCATGTCACATCAAATTTTTAAAAGTGTCTAAACCAGAGAGATTTGTGTAACGTGCGAATGTTTTTGCACGGAAAACACGTGCGTGGGCCCCGTCGGAACTTATAAACAAATGTACATGATCAGACCATAAAACAAAGAGTTTAAGGATAGCCCAAACTAATGCCTTTCGAAGTGCAAACATTTATGCTGTATTTGAATATGATGTGCAATTTTAAATACATTGGTACTGAAAATTTTTTCAGAGTTTATGTTCTTAAATAAAAAAACCGAATAATTTTTTAAGTAGTGCGTAGTGAAAAAATATTGTGGGCTTTTTTTAACAAACGTAGAGAGAAAATTTTAATTTTTTTGCTTCTCGTGTATGTGTGCTATTTCATTCAAACATATTTCCCCCCTCAATAAAGATTCGAGTACGTTACATGTGCCCTATTTTATCCAAGCAATTTAACTACTTTTGAATTAATTTGCTTTTTGAAGGGAAAATCTTCACCAGGTACACCGACTTTATTACAACTATAAATAAAGCTCGGTTTTCCTGTTTTTAATTGTTTGTTGCGGAAATTGGATTTTTAGGAGTGCTGTTTTAAGGATGAAACTGCATTTGTTAGGTGTATTATAAAGCTAGCTAGTTTCATTACCAGGGGCATATGCGAGACTGACAATCACTGCCTTCCTTGAAAGAGTTATTGTCATGTGACCCAGTGCAAGAAGTTCATACGGAGGTGCTAACACGAACAGCTTTGAGCAGTTTGAAATGTTANAATTGTCATGTGACCCAGTGCAAGAAGTTCATACGGAGGTGCTAACACGAACAGCTTTGAGCAGTTTGAAATGTTACTTGTTATTGTAAGGGGACTGTAAAGGGAAAAACAAAGGTGCGCGCATCTGAAGATAATTGATTAGTCATTAGTCAAACAATAAAAATACCTGAAACATCGAAACACGGAAATTAATATTACGCAGTAAACTCCCCAAAAAGCCAAAAATAATTATAAATATTTTCCTGTCGTCTTTTTACGAGAACAAATATGATTTTATTTTGTGCTAGATGAAAGATCTTATGTAATTATTGTGAGTGCTCTAATGTCATCTGAAGAATTTTNATATGATTTTATTTTGTGCTAGATGAAAGATCTTATGTAATTATTGTGAGTGCTCTAATGTCATCTGAAGAATTTTTTGTAAGACACTTTTAACTTTCAACTACTCAAATTAAAGGCAATTATTTTTCTAGGAAAGTACAAGTAATTATTTTTTTCAGTCTATTGTATTGCAACTTTTATAGCTGAATTGCACAAATAATGGTTTTAATAAAAATGAACAGTCATATTACTGTCTGCATATGTAAGCGTCTATGGTGTAAATTACAGTTTAAAAAATAACGGTATTATTACTTGTTGTAAATCAGATTCCTATAAATGGCCTAGGTCGTGTCATTATTAAAGTATACTTTAAAGGTTTCGCAGATAAGGTCGCACTAATCATTCATACGATTGGCTAAAATTAGCTTTTTAGTTCGCACTTAAAATATGAGTGTAAAATTTTTTATATTTATTTTTAGAGCCGAGCCATAGAAATTGATACTTGCATATTGCAGTTAATAAGCATATAACAATTCCTAGGACGTAATTAAAAATATGTGTTGCTTATATGGCGTTGTATAATGGCATTCCTCGCTACTTCACGTTCCCAAAATCTGCAATTTTATGTCGCCTCTGCGTGACGAGCGCAGTGGGTGGCTGCAGCAAAGGAGCTATGTGGCCAGTGCGAATAACTCACCCTCGCTCACATTTTTTCCCTTTTTCCACCCCTAAATCACGGACACCGGGCGAAGCGGGGAGGTGTGCAGGTGTTTACACGCACGTCGCAACTCCAGGAGTCAGGAGACGGGATCAAAGATGGTTTCCCTCGGCATAATCCAGCTGGCTCTCTGGCGAGTAAACAAGATTTCCGAGTGCGGTGGACGGACCAAGTGGCTTTGAACAGCTCGCCTCCTCTCTCAGATGTGCNCCCAATCCTTCCTCTTTGCTGGGGTCCTCTGATGTACGCCTGCCAACTCCGTGACGAGTTAACTCAATCACCCGCCGACGTCGGGATAGTCACGTCTACAAAAACACTTATGACTTCATTTTGCTATTGCTACAATTCCTCAAATTCTGTGGGATTATCCAGGTACTTTAAGGGATGAAGGTCTTCATTTTGTGAAAGAGTAAATAAAAATTTCCTAAATTATTTACAAACACTACAAAGAAAAATGCTTTCTACTTAAAATCTCACAATAAATGGCTATCGCTTGCTGTTAACAATTAACGAATTTAATGAATATAATTACCTCAAAGAAATTAATGCATTTAAATTACTTAAATAAGCCCCAGTACACAGTGTAACAAAACCACTTGAATTATTTTACAAATTTAGTGTCCATGATGGACAGATCCAGTATAAACAATAAAGTCCGTGTCACCTTAATTCAGTCCACAAACCAGCAGTCTGGTGTGTTCTAGAGTACTCCGAGCGCAATAATGTACAGTAGCCATCTACTCGTCGGGTACCACGCCCTCTCATCCGTCCACACAGCACTAATACTCGATGTCGTCGCATCGCAACCTCCGCCGTCGTCTTTCTCCGCTGATGTCCCTCGCTGCACTAGACTTCGCCTGATTTCCGCACTTCAGTCAGATGGCTACCACATAAACTGACTCCTCTCCGACTACGGAAATGAGGGGCGAGGGGGGGTTAGTTATAGTGTCGTCGGTTCTGTTCCAGAAACTTCTCCAAATACCGTGTTGCACCGAGCAAAAGGATTACCAGAAAATTCTTTTTCATCCTCCCAAGTCGATGACTTCTCAGAAAAAGGTGATGAGGGGATGTGACGCCAGCCAGGTCGGCTGTCAATCATTCCCCGGCCGCCGGGCGACGCGACCATGTAGCGGATGAGTGGGCCTGCCTGGGGAGATGGGAGGGTCGTAATGCCCCTCCCCCCCTAGGGGCGGACCAAGCATAACAAGGTTACACGGAGCCCGCATCTGGTTGGGGTGTCCACACATATCACTTTTTTCTTAAGTATTTACATTCTAAGAAACGGTACTAATTTGGTTGCCACTTTCATTCATTGAGTAATATTTCCAAACACAACACAACCAATGTAACAACAATATGTGCAGCACAAAAAGTTTTCTAATAGATTACAAAGGATACAACTTAATACAGAATTTCCTGAATAGCCTCCGTGTGTCTGGAGACGATAAAGCATTCGTGTCTAGCTGAACTCTTGTTAAAAAGACAGGCGCAATCCTAAATATTATCACAGAGTTACAATAAAAAAAATTCATTTACGGTGAAGTATAACTAACGAAATTGTTTGTACCACTTAACGGGTGAGCATGGAGAACATATTTCTCTTCAAATTGCCATGAATTTAGAGGGTCACCGCGTGTGCGCCTTGCGGACGTGCAATGCGCCGGCTGTCGTCAGTGCAATGTGTTGCACGTGAGGATGATGTATTTGCTGTACCTGCAAGTGCACCCCTTATTGCGTGCTCAGTTAGCCACCCCCCCCCCTTTCCCAGCATTCGGCGCTATTTACAACGGCTCGCTATTGGTTGTCGTGATCCTCACCTTATGGCTATTCTGTAGCTTGCCAGCGAGATGCCCGAGAAGTTCTAAAAGAACTATCAACGTATATTCTTTTTTATTTTCTATATATGAAGAAGTATGTGTACTCTCATTATAGGGCCTAATACAAACACTACTATTGCTCGAGATCTCTTCGACAGTAATTAATCGAATAATTATCCACGCTGAAGGTGCGTTAGCAACAAATCGATGTATATTATTCCGTTTATTTTAATATTGTGGCGATTTACAGTAGACAGAGGTTATGGAATGTTACATTAATTATTTCAGTGTAATTAATTCTCTATTTCTTTAAATTTGAAGGTCAAATTTTATATTTGTATTATAATTAAAGACACACATCTTTACATATCGTTGTTCACTTATTCATAAACATATAGAGAAGTGAAAGTATTTTTGTGAACAGGGGATTACTGAAAGCGTTGATAGCATTATAAACTTTGTCTTTTGTTGGTTCGAAGGAGTAGATAAAAAATTCATCTCACCTCGANGGAAAGCGTTGATAGCATTATAAACTTTGTCTTTTGTTGGTTCGAAGGAGTAGATAAAAAATTCATCTCACCTCGAGGCTCATCGATTTTCGTATAGGCTACAAATCCATTCCGCAGCTTAGCGCTCGAAGCAGGGAAAAGCACTACAGTCCACGTTATGGAAGCTCTTCACTTTCCGTCGCTAGCTCTCTTGAAACTGGGGAGAAGAAAGCCTGGACACGGAAGAAACAAAACCTTTCACGGGGTGGAAATGACGAGAGAAGCGCCAATAAAAGATCAAAGTTTTCTCGAAAGGGACTGCAGAAGTTTTGGCCTGCTAATTCGGAAGGTAAAGTAATACAGAAANCCCTAGGGGTGGACCAAGCATAACAAGGTTACACGGAGCCCGCATCTGGTTGGGGTCTCCACACATATCACTTTTTTCTTAAGTATTTACATTCTAAGAAACGGTACTAATTTGGTTGCCACTTTCATTCATT
Source organism: Clitarchus hookeri (assembly GCA_002778355.1). NCBI lineage: Eukaryota > Metazoa > Arthropoda > Insecta > Phasmatodea > Phasmatidae > Clitarchus > Clitarchus hookeri. The sequence continues at coordinate 74,866 of NQII01001191.1, read as the reverse complement.
GAGTAATATTTCCAAACACAACACAACCAATGTAACAACGATATGTGCAGCACAAAAAGTTTTCTAATAGATTACAAAGGATACAACTTAATACAGAATTTCCTGAATAGCCTCCGTGTGTCTGGAGACGATAAAGCATTCGTGTCTAGCTGAACTCTTGTTAAAAAGACAGGCGCAATCCTGAATATTATCACAGAGTTACAATAAAAAAAATTCATTTACGGTGAAGTATAACTAACGAAATTGTTTGTACCACTTNAAATATTATCACAGAGTTACAATAAAAAAAATTCATTTACGGTGAAGTATAACTAACGAAATTGTTTGTACCACTTAACGGGTGAGCATGGAGAACATATTTCTCTTCAAATTGCCATGAATTTAGAGGGTCACCGCGTGTGCGCCTTGCGGACGTGCAATGCGCCGGCTGTCGTCAGTGCAATGTGTTGCACGTGAGGATGATGTATTTGCTGTACCTGCAAGTGCACCCCTTATTGCGTGCTCAGTTAGCCACCCCCCCCCCTTTCCCAGCATTCGGCGCTATTTCAAACGGCTCGCTATTGGTTGTCGTGATCCTCACCTTATGGTTATTCTGTAGCTTGCCAGCGAGATGCCCGAGAAGTTCTAAAAGAACTATCAACGTATTTTCTTTTTTATTTTCTATATATGAAGAAGTATGTGTACTCTCATTATAGGGCCTAATACAAACACTACTATTGCTCGATATCTCTTCGACTGTAATTAATCGGATAATTATCCACGCTGAAGGTGCGTTAGCAACAAATCGATGTATATTATTCCGTTTATTTTAATATTGTGACGATTTACAGTATACAGAGGTTACGGAATGTTACATTTATTATTTCAGTGTAATTAATTCTCTATTTCTTTAAATTTTAAGGCCTAATTTTACATTTGTATTATAATTAAAGACACACATCTTTACATATCGTTGTTCACTTATTCATAAACATATAGAGAAGTGAAANCATTTGTATTATAATTAAAGACACACATCTTTACATATCGTTGTTCACTTATTCATAAACATATAGAGAAGTGAAATTATTTTTGTGAACAGGGGATTACGGAAAGCGTTGATAGCATTATAAACTTTGTCTTTTGTTGGTTCGAAGGAGTAGATAAAAAATTCATCTCACCTCGAGGCTCATCGATTTTCGTATAGGCTACAAATCCATTCCGCAGCTTAGCGCTCGAAGCAGGGAAAAGCACTACAGTCCACGTTATGGAAGCTCTTCACTTTCCGTCGCTAGCTCTCTTGAAACTGGGGAGAAGAAAGCCTGGACACGGAAGAAACAAAACCTTTCACGGGGTGGAAATGACGAGAGAAGCGCCAATAAAAGATCAAAGTTTTCTCGAAAGGGACTGCAGAAGTTTTGGCCTGCTAATTCGGAAGGTAAAGTAATACAGAAATAACTCCATTATGAAGAAAGCAATTAAATTACAGTAGTGCATTTAAGTCGCCTCAAACTTTTACAAACTACCCAACTCGAAGGCGGCTGCTTGAAGAAACGCCGAGTTTTGTCGAGTAAAGAATCACGTTCCTAGTTCAACCAATAAAAATGTTATAATTTGTGACTCATAATGTAAAAATGATAAAGAGCAGAAATGTATTAACAAGTATCTCGGTGCCTAGACAGACACCCGGGTAACACTCGCACCCCCCCCCCCCATACAGTGTAGTTACTTTCACTGAACAGCTCGTAAAATATTTTGGGGCGAAAAACGTATCCTATATAAAACATTTAACATTTCATTAAAAACTAATGAAAAGATTATTCCTCCTAAAGAAATATGAAATATTTATGGCATAAATTTTTGACAGTAGTCTGAACAAGCATCGGCAACGATATCCAAACGGCAAGTGCGGCTGTAAGAGCGGTCATATGTGTCTTTTCTGTGCAAAAGCTGACTATTTATTTGCCTAGTCCGGATTTACAACACACGGTCGTTAAAGTTTTACTTATTTCACTCCAGTCATGCCACTGGGGACACAGCTATAGTTTCTATTTTGTAAGGAAATTCCCGAAATTTGGCTTCATTGGTAAATGAGTTATTCAAATAATTTAGGGCACAGACAACCAGTAACTTGAATAAAAGTTCTCCATAACAATGAGATAAAGTTCATAGTATAATGGTTATTCAAGCGGTGGAAATTTATGATGCAGAACTATTCTTACTTGGTCATATACAGAAGACAGAACTCATTTTCTTATTAAGTCCCCAAATTTGAGTTAAATTGTTAGTGACTGTACGAGGATTTTTCTTTGAATTTGTTTGCAATTGTATTTTTACATTTTAAACAAAATATTACATTTTCTGTAATAAATATTCGTAGCTCACGCAAAAATTCATTAAGTGTAGTACAGCTTGGTCACAGTGCACAGTGAGGGGAATAAATACTGAAATAGAAGTAAGTTTGTTATAAGAGTCTTAAGAACTGGTTCGGTTATGTTTCATTTCAGGCAATTAGGTGATGTGTTTTATATAATAATAAGCCACTGTTTGTTTGAATTTTAACGTACAAGTTGCTAAGTACTACTTATATCTGTCGTAGATGAAAAAATGTAATTTATGATCAGCACCTAATAATCTTGGTAAAGCTATCACGCAGCTTTATATCCAAGCACTNAGATGAAAAAATGTAATTTATGATCAGCACCTAATAATCTTGGTAAAGCTATCACGCAGCTTTATATCCAAGCACTATCCAACGGTGATTGGTGTTTCCTACTGGTTTACTCAAAACGCAATGTAGCATCAATTATCCACTTAGTTACCAACTACACATTGTTTTATTCTAAATCTGCATCAGTCCATGCTCCCTACTTTCTTATTAATAATTGCAATATATTTGTGTGTGTGTGTGTNTTTATTCTAAATCTGCATCAGTCCATGCTCCCTACTTTCTTATTAATAATTGCAATATATTTGTGTGTGTGTGTGTGTGTGTGTGTATTTATATATATATATAATTTTTATGTACGTGTGTATGTCACTTAACACCTCCTAAATGGCTAGACCGATTTTGATGAAATTTGTGTGTGTGTTAGAGTGGACCCCTGGGTGGTTAAGATTGGNTTTATTCTAAATCTGCATCAGTCCATGCTCCCTACTTTCTTATTAATAATTGCAATATATTTGTGTGTGTGTGTGTATATATATATATAATTTTTATGTACGTGTGTATGTCATTTAACTCCTCCTAAATGGCTAGACCGATTTTGATGAAATTTGTGTGTGTGTTAGAGTGGACCCCTGGGTGGTTAAGATTGGCAATTGGACCCAGTAGGTGGCGCTGCAATTGGGTTCTAGAATTTTTATTTTTTGACGATTTTTTTTAGGAAGCGCCTTAGAAAACAATGCAATCTCAACAATATAAAGTTGTAACCTAGCAACAGATCTATATATATATATATAAACGATATATCGATATATTGATACTCATAAGTACGTCAATGCTTGATATATCGATACATATTTATGTCAATACTTATCGACAAGCGAACATGTCACATACAAATATGTGGATGTAACATTACACGATAATGAAGCGGTAAATTATCCGCCAGAACTTATAAATCCACTTGATGTTCCAGGATTGCCTCCACATATATTAAATTTGAAAATAGGAGTGCCAGTTATTTTACTTCGTAACATCAATCCACCAAAATTTTGCAACGGCACGCTCCTTGCAATAAAAAAAATGATGGGCAATACTATAGAAGCTACCATTTTGAAAGGTGCTTTCAAAGGAGAAGATGTGCTTCTTCCCAGAATTCCACTTATTCCATCAGAAATTCCCTTTAACTTTAAAAGAACACAGTTTTCAGTCAGATTGGCATTTGTAATGACAATAAATAAAACTCAAGGGCAGTAATTGCAAATGTACGGAATAGATTTAGTAACAATGTTTTTTGCACGGCCAATTGTATGTGTCGTGTTCTAGAGTAGGAAAACCACACAACTTATTCATACGCGCGGAAGATGGCAAAACTAAAAACATTGTATACAAACAAGTACATCAATAATAAAGATTTTGAAAATACATATACTTCTCTTAGTTAATTTCACAGAAATGAATAGAACCAAAATCTTTTATGCCACAGCAACGCGTGGCAGGGTTAGCTAGTATATATATATAATGAATATATGTCAGTTTGCCAAATTATTGTGGTTGGTAAAACAAAACAAAAAATATTAAATATTTTATATACGTTTTACGAAATAAAATTATGTTGATGGTGTCTATGTGACAGTGAAGGTTGAGGTGATACTAGTTTTTATATGTGATAATGCGGATCTGTATTTGCAATGTATTGAGTAAATGGGTAGTGTAAAATCAAATGAAGAACCTGTCGTTGCTATAATTTACTTCGTGGACATAATTGAGCTCAGTTTTTTAGTTTACAAAAAGAAAATGGTGACGTGGAAATATAATAAATATTTTTACCAATTCATTACAATTTACGTGTCAAAATCAAAAACAATTCATACTTTGTGTTATTACTCCAAGCCCTACCGTTTTATTGTATATCGGCCACCGATTTCACACAAACAACTTGAAATAAGTCCCGGAATTATGTGACACGTAAGCACTCGATGATAAAAAATTAGCGCACTCTCAAAGCACTAATTTTTGTCAGCTATAGGTCAGTAAAAGTGTTTCTGAGAAGTGCTATAATTCGCTCTAAACCAAGACTGTAGTAAGAGGAATTTCATCTCCGCCTGTTCCGTTAAGATGCATGAAGCAACGTGAGTACTGAACCTACTTAATGTAACAAAACTCCATCAACAAAAACATTTTCTTCGACCTAGTTCATGTACCATGAGTATTTTTTAAAAATTAATAATACGGTAATATATGTATGACATTCATTTATATAATACCCTCATCAAAGGTGGTCACCTTAGCTTTTATCCATCCTTTAAAAACTGAGCAAAAATTAAGGGAGATTTTAAAGCCTGCATGTCAGGCAACCAGTAGAACACGCTACATCGTCATACAAAAAACGTGGCATTATTTGCGGCACATTACCGCTGGAACTCGTTCGTGTAAATAGCACGCTGTACAACGGCAAGTTATGGTGGTAAACGTGCTTGACGTAAATCGACAGTGCGGAACGTTTCGCGCTTCCAGAACTTGTAGACATGCAACTCGCGTACAGAGCAGGTGACGGGAAAATACCGCCCTTAATTTTCGTGTGCCATTTGCTTGCACATGGCGTGGTTAAGGTTGTCCCGACGATAATTGCTGTGCCACTTTACGGTGAAAACTTTTCCGTCGGTGCTGAGTTCAACACTGGGTGAGATCTGATATTTGTTAAGTTTTTAAACATAATTTTGTTTAGTATTCCCTATAAGACTTCTGACATAAAGAATCGATATCAATATGAAACAATTTAAACAAAACGTTACCAACGATTTACCTAATTATCCTACATGACTCTGCATGTCTACGCTAGCAAATATGTTGAAGAGGCTATATTTAAGAATGAGATAGGGGCAACTTGATTTATGATACAATATTTGTATTGCTATCATTTTAAAATAAATTTCGGTCCCACTTACAACACATTAGTTTACATAGCCCAACGTGGTAATAATCGTTTGCAAATACGGTTAAAATTAGTTGATTGTTTCTTGAAATATGCCATAAAATGGTGGACAATAGAGGCTCTATGCAGGTACATTTTTTATAGCAGCAAAATAGGCTACTAAGAGCAAACGAAACTGATTACACCGTTTCGTGGATATAGCATAGTATATATAAAGAATTATGTGGATCCCATTTTGAAAACAAAAGTGTTTCGCCCACTAAACCTATTAGTTTAGATGAAGTACCGTAGTATTATTTGTTTGTAAATGTTGTAGAAATCGGTATATTGTTTCCAAAGATACGACAAAGCTTTGTTTGTCTACGTGGCGGTATCTTAAAAAATATTCGACATGGTGATTATGTATGTGATATGATTTTTATCTAAATATTGAAATTAATTGTTCCTTTGGAAAGTAGGGAAAAAATTGCAAAGGAAAAAAAGTGATGACTGCCAATCAAGTAAAAATTTTGTTTTATTGAATGATGACCATTCTTGAGAGTGACGATATTACAAAAAGAATTCTATTATATTTGTCTCCCATTTTTTTTTGTAACTAAATGCAATACCGAACAGAAATTGGCCAGACATAACATCACACCCAACCTATCTAGCAGAAAAGCACAAACATGTGCGTTGTTTGTTTCTCATCTGTAGAAGTATCTGAGCACATACAATAATGGGAAATTTACACATTTTTTTATTAGTGTGATCTGAAAATATTTTTAATACGCGTGGTTATATATAGGAAATATATTTTTATTTTTACTATAATCCATTAATGGTTACTTACAATTTTTGTGAAGCCCTGTAAGTTCAACTTCGAGGATATTCCTCGCCCCATGCAAAAAAAAATGCTTATCCGAGTCCATAAAACTACACCAAACGGACAACGCACCGCATTCGTGCGCACCAAGTGTAGTAATATCTTGTATAAGAACTATTTCTTAATATTGTATTAACAACATACATATTTCCCACTGTTATAATTCATATTAGCTATAAATTAAATCTTATAGTTTATAAATAATATATAAATAACATTTTCACAAAACAACAATATATGGCACTTGATATTAACACAAGTATAAAACGCTTGTGATATATGACATATTTATTAAACACCCAAACACGTCATATATGGTGTCATTTTCTGAAGGTTTCGTTAGAAATTTGCGAGGAAACGGTGAATGGACTTTAAAAGTGCGTGCAATATGAGGGCACAATTACCACACAATAATAATTGAGATAAGTGAAGACAATCATCATGTGTTGATAATTTTTGCACCCACGCGTTACTTTGTCATATAATAGTTAATGAAGTAATAAATACGACTAACCGCAAACTGTTAACGCACACAAGTTCTTACCCTTTCTCAGAGTAAAAGCGCACAAATTCTACCTTATTTATAAACGACAGGTATGCATTTGCCTTTGCGCTGATGAAACACCGACAAACGCCTAGTTTCCGTCTCAGCGCCAGAAGAGCCTTGTCATCGTATAGCAAAGAAACCCATCTATAATGAGAACCAGTAAAACATTTCAGTGCTTGAGATGTCAATTGCCAGTTTAGGTAATGAAAGCATTACAAAAAAAGATGTATGCTTATTTTTATGTTAGTAAATTGAGTGCAATATATTGCGAAGTTTTTTGCTGCAGTTTTATATGGTTTTCTTGGTGTATGTTCATGTGCGTTTCACCCTAATTTTTTGAGTGAAATAAATGTATTCTAAGAATAGGTAATATTTTTAATTGTATTTACTTTTGTAGAAGTCACGGTACGAACACAAGGGTTCCACAGTATCAGTTATATATAATTTGCAATCCGAGTAATTCTAACCTAGACAGCTGATGAGTTTTTGTATTTGGTGTAACAGAAAGAATACTTCAATTATCATGCTATTTGTTTACATCTTCGATGAATGAATGCTTAACGACCCTTCTGTTATTAATTAAAAAAAAACGGAGATACTTTTACAGTTAATCAGCAGTTAAAACGCCCGAAAATATTCAGAATATAATGTGCTGCAATGTTTAAATGTTACGTCTCAACGTTAAGTTTCAAGTGCGGCTTAACACTCAATTAACAAAAATTATGTAGTTCATATTGCTTAAAGGAATGATTTAGTACAATTGCCTGAACAATATAAGTAACCTACAAGCCTGCAATATATGAGAAAATTTGTGGTAACGAAATATTCCGTAATAATTATGTATATTATAATCTCACTTTTCAGGTACGTTAAGATTTTAGTGAAGTTCAAATTGTTCTCATTACTATTATTGCACGCTGAACATCCGATCACATTCTCCTCTTACTGAATCGGTCACCTGCATTTAATCAACCCGAGTCGTTTTGTATGGTAAACACCATGGCTGCAGGTAATGAACTATTACATATTTAGTTTCAATTTATACTTTTCGTTGTTTTGGAAGCTGGATGTCTCAATACTTATAAATTATTATGTTATAACATTATTTGTAATATTATTAAAATTTGTCACCCTTTACCCTTCAAAAAAATTTTGTAATAACAATTTCTAGGTGTGAATGACTGAAAACGTCAAACAGATATTTAAATGCAATTGAAAAATTGTAATTATGTAATGTTTATTTTGGATAAGATAAAATGACAATAACCGATTACTTCAGTAGTTTTGAGTAAAGGGAAAATTTTTACATCTTAAAGCTGTCGAGACGACAAAACATGTGAGAATTATTTATTCCCTTCTGTGTTTAATCAACGCATTCAATTCATATTATTTTTTAAATTTTAACTTCGTACACTATGATTCAAAACGCGTATTATAAGGGGGGGATATGTATATTTTTACTTTAACTTAAGCACTTTGATTTCGTACTGACACGGTTTTTTTAATAACGAACTTTCGCAGTTCGCTCACATCTGAACCAACGCTGTGATCGCAACGAACATGCGAATGTTGTTAATTACTCAAGCAGGGACACTGGCGACCATGTTTCTAAGAGTACAAACTTCAGGTGCTCCGTCATACGTCTGAGAAATTTCAGAGAACTCGTGAAAAATACCACAGACTGGAGATGAGGTAGACCGATTATACGTCTTCTCAAAATAACACAACTGTCAAAAGTCACATGGTCAACAGTGATTAACGTGGTTGTTTATATCTTCATTTTTAAAAGATAAGCAGTTTTATATTTAACATAATAATTTCACCAGTTCGAATTTAATCAAACTGCATTCCAAATTGTTTGGAGGAAGTACATAAACATCTCAAAGCACTTGTTTACTGAACAGTGTTATAACCCCAAATCATATCCACGCCGTTTTTGCTAGTCGTGTTGGCAGAAAAGCAGTTGAATGTTTGGACACGGAGACTATAGTCCTGTGACGCCAGCGGGATCGGTCTACCTCTACCTTTCGTCTAAGGTAAACACCAGCGCACAGAGGGCGGGGAACTTCAACACCGATAACGCCGTCGAGCTCATGGCGTCCCGGTCGAGGTAAGACAGGTAATCCTCACGTCCCGAGTAACAAAGATGGGCGTCGTGTTCGGCAAGCCGAACGCACGCTCGGGTCAGTAGGGTTCCAGCGCCTGCGGGCCAGTTGGCGAGCGGGTGAATGTGATGTCAGATCTGAGGGATCCCAAGAACAGAGCAAACGGAACGTGTGGCCAGAGTAAGTTCGTCGTCCGTTGAGAGCGTCCGCTAATAATCCCCGCGTGACGCACGCCCGACAACGGATCGAAGAGGCATTTCGGAGAAGGTCCGTAGTAATGCGAAGAGAACGCGCGAGCTTCAGGAAACAAGTGTTGCGTTTTTTATTTTCTCCAACGTGAACTTAATCCGACGCGATGCTCGTGCAGGTCCCGAGCCAAACCACTGGCACATTCCAACACCAAAACCAATTTCTTACAAAAAGGAGGTGGCAAATATCCCACGCCAGCATTCATATAAAAAAGAAAACGTGTACAGCAATAACTATCAGTATAAGTTGCAGAGTTTAAAGGTAAACAGAGCATCATTAATTATAACATAATATAACTAAACAAATATTAAAAAAATTAATATGACAAATTATTTGAAAACGTAAGAATTTCCTTTAAACCGCATGTTTGTTCAAACATGTCGCCCTCCATAATTTCCTCATCACAAAATACTATACTAAAACTGTGTAAATAATTTTCTCAAAAGAACAAGCCATGATCAATCGCAATTTCATATGCATTATTTTTTGTTCAGAATCTGACTGCTGATATAAAACAACCAAAACTCAGTACGCATTTACCAAAACAGGCAAAATATCTTAATCGCATACGGATAATAATTCATGGTAAGTGCCAACATTAGTAATTATTAAAATAATGACTAAAATATTATTAAAATCAATAATTATATTAGCAAGGGTGTGTGGTAGGAAGTAGGATTGGACCAATTTAGAACAAATGTTAACAACACATGAAATCCGTTTTAATGAGGCTAGCATATTCTTGTTGAGTGTCATCAGCAGTAAGTGTTATATTATATGTTATGGTATGAGAGTAACAAGATGCTTAGGCGGTTCACGGTAAAGTGAACACTTGGGGCTCTAGTTACTTTTTCCTTTCAGCCATTAATTATTTTTAAACCACATTTTTAAATAAATATTGCCATGCGAGTAATAAAAACGGTATTTATATTCCATCGCACTTAGGATTTAACGTCCAAGGCTAACATAAAATATTTTATTGGCTATTATTTCAAATGAAAGTTCTTATAAAGAGCTCACTTTACCGTGAATAATAGCCTATAAGGAATAATACTGTAATAATAAATTTTATCTGAACATTTTTCTGCTCGTATACATTACTTTAGAATATCATCTTGCTCTACACCTATACGTACAAATATATAGCTCGACAGATATGCATTACTATTAAAGAATTTTTTTTTTTAATTAGCAGAACCCGTAACCAAGGTTTACATTTTTTTCAAGCATGGCATCTAAAAATCTGCAGATTTCAGTTAACATTTATAGCTTTAATTTATTCAACTTGCGCTTCTTTAACTGGGTTCAACGCACAGTTGAATTCTGATTCATTTACCAGGAGAAAACGTTTTTTTTTCTATGCTGAAAAAATTTGCCTTCTCTATCTGTAGGTGGCGATTTGCTCACGGGAGCTTCAAACATTCCGACACGCAAACAAGTGCCTGGATACGGAAGTTTTTTTTTTTGCCCGAAAATTATGCGCGCGGCATCCCCTAACGTGCTGTAGTGTCTCCCTGCCCGCCCATCTGCGGGGGTGTGACTTATATGAATTCAGCAGACGTTTTCCCATCTCCTGTCGAGATGTTCCCTTGGGAGAGGGGGGGGGAGGGGTAGTAGGAAGTGTGGTGTGTTTCCATGTCGCTTCATCCCCCTCCCGACACGTGAACCCTTTCCACCCTAGCCAAACCTCCTTTCGTGCGCCCTGACGGTTCTTCAGCCCCCTAGCGCGCGCGCGCACACACACACACACACACACACCTTTCCCTGGAGCACAAAAACACTGTGTTTTTCATCCCTTGCGTCTCCACGCACCCCCCTCCCCTTTTCATTTCCAGGTTGGAAGCTTGCGCACTGGAAGTGTACACAGTAAATCTTTTGTTGCATCCATACGCCCAAAGGGGTCGTTCCACAGGTTTTTTTTTTTCACCTCACTCCGCCCTTCAAGTTTGCTCTTGGCATCATCAGAGATACCGTTTATGTTGCTGTAAAGAAAAATGGGCGACGAAGTGAAAGTGGGGCGTGAGGAAAAAAATTTTGCCGAGATTATTTCGAGCAGAACGCAGGCTTACCAAGAGGAAGTTATACAGCTGCAAAAATACCTCGCTCCGTAATTGTTTCTTTGTAAAAATTATACATCTGGAGCTCTAGATATACAGAGATTTAATTTTTGTTCGAGTAAAGGATGAATAATTTAGACGGTTTTCATGCCGTGAACCGTTCGCAGTTTTGTTTTCAGACCTTTTCCTTTACGCGGTTACTAATTTATAGGGCCATGAAATTGAAAGTATCTCTTCTTTTGAACGTAGACTTAATAAACCGTTTACATACGTTCAATATCTCATCACCCAATATTACGACAATTCATAGATACCTGCCACTATACAACAACTTAAATTATTTGTTTGTAAATAACTAAAATAATAACGATGCATTTTCTGAATTCTCCTGTAATAGCTGTTCCTTAACGTTTCAAAACAACTTATCTGCTGAAGTTCTTTTGAAATAAATTATACGTAGTGAATGGGGCACCTTCGTAAAACTGATTTACGAATTTCATGGCCCAGGTAATGATAGGTGTTTCGGAAGGCGACCAGTGCCGCGTAAATAAACTGTAACAGATGAAGTGAGATAAAAGTTTTGTTCCATTTTTGAGACCAAAATCAAGGAAATAATTGCATGCTGTTTAATATTTTACTGTTCAGAAAATAACAATTATTGTTAATTGAATTCTATATCTTAAAATTTTTATGTTGGAAATATGGCCGACAAAATAATTCAAAATAAAATTTGCGGATTTATTATGCAAATCTCTGACAACGAAATCCACTGAGTGCATGTTTTAAGTGAAAACCTAAGGATAATTTCCATAATAAAATAGCCGTCTAATTCCATGCACTTTCAATTTTCCTTTCAAGGATCGGTATTACCAGAACAAATATGTAAAAATGCACCTCAGTACTAACAAATCCTTTGGACTCGCAACTACCGCGGCTATATTTTCCTTGCAGTGATTTCGAAAAACTCTACACGTTACCTCTGATGTTTACTGGTATACGTGGAAGCCTTTTGTTTCTTAGAGAAAAAAAGAATATAATATCTTTAAATCACCAACTCCATGATAATCAACCACTTCAAAAAATACATCGTTTCCAAAAAACCTCCGTGGAAAAATGCAAATTCCATGGGATCCCTTACGTCGATGTAATAATACCGTAGTATAGTTCTACTTGGGCAGATAAGGTTACTAAAAGAGTTAAAGTAAACTTGAAAAATATTCAATGCGTTATACCTGCTCAAACAAGAAACAATGACACAATTCTATTTCTGAATTGTGTTTAGTGGAGAGCTTAAAGTACATAAAAATATGTGCTGAGATATAATTCTCACATTCCACCATTAATTTTTAAATAAAGATTTGTTGAATTATTTGGGTGTTGCAATAATTATGTTCACGTCAGTAAGACGACGCTGAGAGTGAAATTTAGCATGTACTATACACGATTTGCTTTAACTGTTACTGTTTTGCAGCATTTAAACTAACTGAATACTCGTAAAATATTTCAATTACGTGTACAAAACTTCTCTTACGAAAATTTACATGTTTCTCTTTATCTTACGCATTTCAGATAATGAAAATGAAACCTTTAATAACATTTTTACCTTTAAAATTGAGAGTGAAACTAGTGCCAAAATATATCAAAAATTGCACATCAATAAAACAGAGTTTCACAAGAAGCGCAACACAGAAATACAAGCAGAAATTTAATAGGAAACCACAATACCCTATAAAATATGTAATGGAAATAATCTAATATTTAATTTGTAGTATTTATAAAGATTTTCTTGCAATTTTTTTAGTGGCGTAAACAGAATAAATACACCGCTGTATAGCAATTTTATGAACTTTGTTGAAATATTAATTGGACGGACACTCACTGCAATATAAATTCGTACATCCTAGAAGTGAAGGGAAATGTTTATACGTGAAAATCGGCAAAGAGTGCGTAACATTCAACAAAGATCAAAACTAACTGCGCATTTCGCATACCGAAACGAATGAGAACCATTTGAATCACAGAAATGCTTCCTAAATGCTAGAGAATTGTCAGTAGCATCTACTAACTGATGTAATGCCCCGAGTCTCGTCCAAGCAGGGACTTGAACCCTGGACCCTTAATTTAAAAGCCTAACGCTCTACTGACTGAGTTGTCCGGGCTCACTGGGCGTTATGAATAACACAGTGCTGTTTTAAATAAAGTGAATTTAACTTAATTGTTTAAGTTGCAAAGAGTTCGGATGGAATAACGCACGACTTGGGAACACAGGCAAAAATTAGTTACTTTTTAACGGTCAAAAAATAATAATGACTACTGCAGATACGAGCAAGGCAAAAAGTTGGATGCTATATTATGCTTGACGGCGTAAGCAATATTTAAGTTTTCTTTTAAAAATGCGTGATACATTCACGAGGAAAAATTCACGATATAAGCACCATTTTGCATTTACTTTAATTAAGTTATATAGAATCTCTCAGTCATATCACTTCTATATTCGAACATTCTTTAAAATAATTAAAAATTGTTTTCTTTGACTACACGGAATAAAACCATTTATTAAATAAACGCATTTTCAAATTTTAAACATAAATATATAACGTTCTGAGTGGCAAAATAAAATTTTGAATAACACCTATTTCAATTGAAATATAATTGTCAAAAATGTTTGCATGATTTTATATCAATAGACTGAATATTGTGTCATGTTGTGTTTATCGTACTCAAGAGAGTGCTTGATTTTTTCTTCTTATTTAACTGATATATTTTTATGAACCCTAGATTTCCTTTCAGTGTGAAATATTTGTACACACAGTAAAATAAAATACATATTAAAAACGGAAGTTTTCGTTTTAAATAACTTATGTTAAAACTGCTATAAAAGGAAGGGGGGCTCTACTTTTACTGGAGTCTGTATAGATTCTGGTACCAGGGGCCTCTCCAACTGTAATTAACTAACACCGTTTCTTTTTTTCAATTTTCAATGTTACAAACGAGGAAAAACTAATTGTACCCCGTGGGCTGTCCCGGGAGACTAGGGACTCACCGACACATTACATGCGAAATTAATTAGCACACTTGTATACAACAGATCAACATGTCAGACAGACATCACGACACTCAAACTCAGTCCAGCTGGGAGGCTGGAGGGGAGCTTCACTCCCCCGCTGAATACACGAATACGTAATTTTACTTATAATAGGCAACACCAATAAACAGCCTTAATACGGGTCCGATGCCCAACCAACAGACACACGGAGCGCTGCCGCCGACCCAGTGATTTGAGTATGTGTCGGTGTGCATTCGTTCTACAAACCCCCTGTGAGTTATGGGAGTCAAGGCTCCCGGTCTCGCGACACCAAGGCCACTCGGGGGCATATGAGGATTTGGCGGGTGTTAAAAAAGGACTTCGAATGACTGCTTGCAGAATTATGTAACGAGCATTTTGACAATCAAGACAATGTGACGAACCGTGTAATGAACAGAGGCAGCTCGGAAAATACCGCTGTACTCAACACTATGAGGACTTGATCACTGTACTCAAATTATCGTTACTAAGCAACATTCTGGTGACACGTGGAGCGGTGACAGATGGTGACAGATGTAGTACAAACTAATTTTTCATGTAATGGCTGTACCATCACAATAAAGTTTATAGCATCTGAACGTTGGCTATGTTTTGCAGAGTAGTAAAGTTTGTATAGTTTGCGCTCGTGGTTTGAGAGTAAATTTTAATATTGAATAGAACACTACATCCCACTGTTTATTTAGTGGTTGATTATTTGCTCCCACTTTAGTTATCCTAGGTAGCAAGTGTACCAACTAGTTTGATTTTACCAATACAGCGTTAAATTATTTGCTGAGGTATTAACGGTTATTACTTTAAATCGGTCTATTCGCACTCTCTTTTTCAATAATGGTTTCCATCTCTAACTCTTTACCCCTCTCCAATACTTGACATAATACACTCAAAGGAAATCTAAAAAAGAATGCTTCTTACTCGAATCGCTTTGTAATTTTTAATTACGTGTTACATAGATTATAATTCCATAACAACTATATTAAACTTAAATGATATGACACATTATCTATTAAAGAAGATAACGAAAACCATTACAGATTTCCCCTCTATCTATATCCAATATGGTGAATATTTTCAAATATTTAGTTTTTCACCATTCATCAAATTTCGTAATACTACTCTTCGCTGTTACTTCCCGCAAAAACATGTAAAAATGCATTAAGATGTATTTAGGTGGTATTCTTGATATTATAATAATCGCTTTGGCTTTTTGGCTATGCAAGTTTCAAAAGTTAAAATTAGTTTTTTTATTTTCAAAGTGGTGCACCGGGATATTAGATTTACGGTACAGTTAAATTTGTGTACTCTTCACTGGAAACTCTTACTAGCGAAATTACTGCTGCTGATCTGAAAATCAATTGTTCCCACCTTTTCAGATGGTGCACAGTTTGCCACTGTAGAGTGGAATGGGATTCTCTTTTTAATAATGAAATGTTTCTGCAAGGATTACAAATCGTCTCTAAACTGCTCAAGGATACACTCTTAACAATATTGCACACTGAGAGAAAGGTTTGTTCCAGTCAACGAAATATTTGTTCGTATACGCCCAAATATATATATATATATATATATAGTTGCCACAACGAAATACTTTAAGTAAACAAAACTTGAAAAGTAGCATAGTTATTGATCCCAATAATTTTTCTCGTTTGGATCTAATTATTGCCAGCCCTTTCATATTTACGTTGGCCCTACCCAAACACAGGGCAGTACAAGCACGCTGATAGACCTTCAACCAGTGTTGCAAATTCCACAGTAAACTGCAGGGGCAGTAACTGGAGAAGATGAAAGGCTTTCCTCTCCACCTGACAATGGACTAACGTTCGCAACATGAACTGGATTTTCTACATGCTTGCTTGCAAGCAATATGCCACATTGTGGACTTTGACAAACCAATAACTGGCCAGCAATTCATGTTGCGAATTTTGACTTTGTCCAGAATCTTATCTCATTATGCACACTACCACACATGTAAAGAATACCTCCCATACCTCATACTACAAAATTACCACACGCATGACATTTGCATATTCTGAATTTAGCATATGTATACCACACATGGTTTTCAAGAAAGTAAAATCTTGGTACCGTTGTTTATTTAATTTCGCTTAACAGGACGAAAATGTAAAGCTGGAAGTGNTCATTATGCACACTACCACACATGTAAAGAATACCTCCCATACCTCATACTACAAAATTACCACACGCATGACATTAGCATATTCTGAATTTAGCATATGTATACCACACATGGTCTTCAAGAAAGTAAAATCTTGGTACCGTTGTTTATTTAATTTCGCTTAACAGGACGAAAATGTAAAGCTGGAAGTGNTTTCAAGAAAGTAAAATCTTGGTACCGTTGTTTATTTAATTTCGCTTAACAGGACGAAAATGTAAAGCTGGAAGTGGCTTATCACAATTTTTCGTTGGTTTCATTTCTCTCCTGAACTGGCAACTGTGTACTTAAATATTAGAGATATTCGGAACATTGTGAAAANTTTCGTTGGTTTCATTTCTCTCCTGAACTGGCAACTGTGTACTTAAATATTAGAGATATTCGGAACATTGTGAAAAACTTAAAATATAGTTAACTACTAAGCGAGCTGGCATAGTGAAGTCATATTCGAAAGCACAGTTAGTTGGTTCCNAAAACTTAAAATATAGTTAACTACTAAGCGAGCTGGCATAGTGAAGTCATATTCGAAAGCACAGTTAGTTGGTTCCCTGTGTCATGACACTGATTTCGGTTTCCCATGGTTTTCCGAAATAAATTCAGCCGAATGCCAAGATGATTTCTGAACACAACTAATAGCCGCTTCCTTCCACGTTCCTCATTGGGACCGCGGTGGCTGAGTGGTTGGCCTGGTGGCCTCTCACCAAGGCGAACCGGGTTTCAATACCTGGCGGGTCACTTTGGATTTTCGCAAGTGGGAATCGTTCCGGCGGGTTTTCTCAGGTATCTCCCATTTCCCACGCTCTTTCATTCCAGCGCTGTTCCATACCCACCTCAGTCACCCTCATTGGCCCCCAAGACCTCGCTGACGCCCAAACATCTTAACTCCACTCCCATAATCAGAAATGCATGAACTCACTGTACAAAANCCCCAAGACCTCGCTGACGCCCAAACATCTTAACTCCACTCCCATAATCAGAAATGCATGAACTCACTGTACAAAAATTTTTTCGTTTTTCTGACAAGATTTAGTGAATAATTATGGCAGTTAAAAACTGGGAAGAAGTTAATGGCGACAAAAAGTATCAAGCTGATTAATATCGTTCTCTTTTGCAACGTGCTACTCTCTAATAAAGTTTCTTCACAAAAAAATGTAATTGTCTGGTTGTCTAGACAATTTTCTTGAGGGTTATTCAAATAATTAAGGTATTGAGAGTCATCAAACACTACNCCCCAAGACCTCGCTGACGCCCAAACATCTTAACTCCACTCCCATAATCAGAAATGCATGAACTCACTGTACAAAATTTTTTTCGTTTTTCTGACAAGATTTAGTGAATAATTATGGCAGTTAAAAACTGGGAAGAAGTTAATGGCGACAAAAAGTATCAAGCTGATTAATATCGTTCTCTTTTGCAACGTGCTACTCTCTAATAAAGTTTCTTCACAAAAAAATGCAATTGTCTGGTTGTCTAGACAATTTTCTTGAGGGTTATTCAAATAATTAAGGTATTGAGAGTCATCAAACACTACNTAATTGTCTGGTTGTCTAGACAATTTTCTTGAGGGTTATTCAAATAATTAAGGTATTGAGAGTCATCAAACACTACATATATAAACGATTAACGTTTTTCCACTGAAAGAAAATAATATTTTTTTTTGTGACAAACTACTAATACATGTCTTATATACAAGTAGTACATTTCATTTACCAAGAAAATGTTTTATTTGATTTAACTCCATTTTTTTTACCACAATAAAACTAGTTCGGTTGTAATCATTACACTTCGTAATATAAAGGAAATATAGCGTAACATGACAAAAAAATGTGTGACACTTTTACAGCAAGCATTTGTGGATTCCAACCACTCTTTCTCCGTGCGTTTTCAAGCTGAGGCAAGCGACGTGCCTTTGCTATCTTCGCGCGTTTCCATCCGCTTTTACACAGGACGTTAACAAAATGACCGCCGTTCGCAGAAACCTCGCGTCGCGGTCAGGAAAGAAAATATATGCGCTCTCCGCCGTCGGCAGTTGTGCAGGGGTGACCGCGAACGTTTCACCAAACGACGCGCGACGAACGGTCCCGGCCACGCCGACAGCGCGCCAGAAACAAGCGACTGTCGTTGCGAACAGAGACGCACAGATCCCAACGACCGGCCGTCGTATCAGGAATGCACAATTACCGCTCGGTACACAGGACTCGTGTATTTGAGCTCGGGAGCACTGATTCGCCATTCCCTCGCCTCCAACCCCCGCCGCTACCACGCAA
>NQII01001191.1:16857-55726 GCA_002778355.1 Clitarchus hookeri | reverse complement strand
GCGCTGGCGTACTTACTCTTCGGACCTGTGTTTAAGGCTACTCGCCAGCTTGTGTGTGTGGAATGGAGTAGCGTGGAGAGAGGTTTGGGCGGCTCTTGCCAACCTTGCAGCCACGTAGTTTAAATGGGGAGCCAATGTTAAAGAAATTTCATTCCCAATGTAACAATTTAATATATAGCAGTTTCAAACAAAAAAGTAAACGAAATTTTTTCAAAGAATACTGCCACGTTAAAATATAAATAAAAAATTATATATAAATATTTATGATTATTTATAAACTGTACATATTACTTAAATTTTAAATAAATAATTTTTTTAAGTGTCAATAGTCATGAAATGTCACGTATAATACATTTTGTTTAAAAAGTTTATCTTTAAACTAACGCATTGAGAAGGAATATTTTTAAATATTGAATCCCCATTTAAACTCCGTGGGTACAGGTTTCGCAGGAAGAGCCCTTAACTTTGGAGTCTTGAGACCCGCTGGTCGAAGCAAGCATTTTCAGTGAAGGTCAGCAAGATCAACAACCCTGAATACACAATAACTTCCGTACTCTATAATTGAGCTTTGGTTTTAAGCTTGAATCAACTAAGGTGTGTCATTTTAAACATGTATTTTCAGTGTTTAGGTATAAACATGCCAACTTTCTGAATAAAGCGCTTAGTGATTTATTGTTACAGAATATAACCATGGTGATCCTAACCTGGTCTCTACCTGTTCGTGAATTCGTCCAAAATGTGTTAGATTATCTGTGATGATTTGTCACATTTACCCGTATAAAAGATTCAACCATCAAGAATGATCGCCGAAATTACCATACCTGGTGATTAAATGGAGCCCTCATCGGAGCAGCAAGGGTCGTGTCTAGCTGGGGAGCGAGTCACCCAATAACTGATGCAAGCGCATGCTGTGTGGTGCGGTGATAGCTCGCCTATCCTTCCCCTCCATCGCCTGCTCCAGCAGACGAATTTTTGGCCAATGGGCACCGCGGTGGTTTGAACAGACCAATAAGAATATATCGAAGGAAAAAAAGCTTCTAGAATTCAGGAATTTTGTCTAAATTGATATTTTCGGGGCTTTTGGAAGAAAGAGAGAACCTGACTTTGGGGACAGGCATTTAGGGGGATTTTTCTTCCATGTGAGATAGCTATGGGGGAGGGGTAATGTACGAAGGGAGAAAATATAAAAAATATGTACCTTTAAATTGCATGTTTTAACTGTTTTTAGTAGGGTTTTGAGATAATGGTTAAAACAAATGTTAACGATTTTTTCTGAATTCATACAAGTTGTGCATGAGAACCTTGTTCGTTAAATAACAGTTTTTTGTAGAATCACTAAAATATATAAAGTTTTTGAAAAACTAAATTTCCTTGGGTTCTTCTTTATACAACACACATACTTACAGTTCGTTCATCGCCTCCTGAAGTTTGTTTGTTTCTCTGCTTGAATTAAAAATTAAAAAGATTAAGTTTTTTGAAAGAAAAAAAAAACCAATCCTGAAGGGAAGGAAGGGCGTATTCGGCTTTCTAGTGCTTCGGAGGCTATCTGTTGCTTGCAGACAGAGAGATGCGCCAGTATGCTTCCCGTCAGTGTAGGCAGAGTCAAATTGGACTTCCTTTTGTTTTGTTTGTGGAGGACGTTAAGGGGGAAATGAAAAACCATTTAAATTTTCAAATTGCAATCGCTAATACCAAAGATGCTTTCAGCTATTGTAAGCACCGTGAAAAGAAACCTGGATACAGTATCTTACCAAGGAATCGCTTCATATTGTTTTGAATGATGCGGGCATCGCGTAAAATGCAGATGATTCAAATTAAGTTTTGCGGCAGTCGCAGCGAGGACTTGCTCGAAAGAAAGGCGTCGCTGGATTTCTGAGTGTGTGTTCGTTCTTTTATAAAATCCCTTATATATGTGCCCCGTAGCATTGAAGATATGCAAACATCTACAGCAGTAGTAAATGTAGCTAACGTTGTTACTTTCCTAGTAGGATTTTCCCGTATGTTTGCTCTTAATGTACGTGCTATTAGTTTAATTTATACTCTGTCCTTATTCAGAGTTCCTGAGATTTTGCAACCTGTTGTGAGTCAGGCTATTACAGAAAAATGGGCGTTTTCACAGTTTAGCCAGGAAATGTTGAGTCAAGTAGGAACTCCTTTAGCTATCGCTAGATATCGAATGAAAATTTCAGAAAGAGTAGAAAAACCGGGTGTTTCCACGAAAGAGTGCGAAACTGAAACAATTAGGTTGGTAGAGGTGCTGGGGTTGCCATGCAACGAGTCACATGCAGTTTAACTTATGTTTTACAATTCGTTTAAAAAAAAAAATAGTTTTTTACTTTTTTCACGCAAACCCACTACATTTCAGGAATTGTTAAGCGTGGTTACCGAGGTAGAATTGACAGTTGGAGAATGTAACCGAAAGGTATAAACGAAGGTAAAACGCGAATGTAGCATTTTATTTCGTACAAATCATACCACTGATAAATGCATTTATAAAAACGTTGAACGAGAGGCAAAGCGGGTGAAATAAAAAGCGACACTATAGTATTTGTTTTCGCACAAATCACATTACTGATAACTGTTTTTATAAAAAAAATACATGTAAAAATGAGGAAGTGCACGTAGTTAAGAAAGAACCTAATAAAGGAATGGAAAGTCAAAATGATAATGTAGGAAATATCGATAATGTAGGAAATATGCACTTATGTAAAAGAACAAAGAGTTATTATGTGTTTCAGATGTAAAAATACGGGACATAAACAAATTCAGATTCCTTTACGGAAACCACCTGTTGGAATAGGTTGTGTAAATAATGTCTTTCGGTAAAAAGAAAAGTTTATTTTTGTTCCAGTAATAATAGGGATCATTGAAGTATCAGATTTAATTTACTAAGGTGCTTCCATGTCACTTATGAGCCATGAGTTTTGTAATACGTTGATGCGAGAAAATCCTGTGGGAACTGTTGTAATAAAAAAAGGAGGGAAATGTAGTGTTTTCACTAGCCGACGGAGGTTTGATTCGTTCGAATGCGGCGGTTGTAAAAATAAAGATTGAAAATATGTGTGGAAAATACAATTCCGTTTATCAGAAAATTTGTCACATGATGTTATTTTAGGCCTGGAGATTTTGGGAAAAACCCAGGCGTGTATTGGTGTAGCAAAAAAGTTTTTAACATTTAGTTTTGCTTCTGATACTCCTGTTAAATTGGTAAGGTACCCGATATATGTGCGAAATATTCAGTTACTTGAACATAATAACGAAGTTGTAAAGGAACTAATGAAAATAAAAGCTGAATTTAGCGATGTTAGAACAGGTAAGCTAGGGCGTTGTTCATAGGTTCCGGTTCGGGTTGCTGCACCGAAATGGAAAAATTTTTAAGCAGATAGTATCAGATTTGCAAGAACAGGAAATTACTGAGTCGCCAAAACGTGCGTATGCTAGTCTATCTTTTTTATTGCCAAACAACGCCGGGTCAGTGCCGTCTTATCTGTAATTACAGCAAAATCAATACAAAATTGTATGTTGATGCTTACCCTATACCAGTAATGGAGAGAGTATTTCAATATTTAAGTATGGCAAAATACTTAAATTTTTTCTAATTAAATTCCGACTTTTTACAAAGTGAATTGCACCTTCAGTCTAGGGAACCCTTTGCTTTTTGTACACCATGGGGATTATTTCAGTGGACACGTCTCCTGATGAGTGTAAATTCAGGGCCTCCAGGAATGGGTTGACTGTGAATCCCGATAAAATATAAAATAAGTTGAGTCGAGAAACATGTTCGCTGCTTAGGTGTCATAATTTCAAGGTTGTTTGCGTATGGACCCAGAAATACTTCAAGCAATTATACATTTTTCACAGTAAAAATGTTTGCGTGAGGTAAAACGTTTCTTAGTGATGGTAAATTTTTATAAAAAAATTATCAAACATTTTTTTACAGTTAAGAGACCCTTTAAATGAGTTAGATCGGAAGGGGGTATAATTTTTTTGGTAAAGGAACAACAGCAGTCTTTTCAAAAGTTGAAGGAATGCTTATCAACCCATCCTGTTTTACATCTTCCAAATTCTAAGCAGGACATTTTTTTGCATTGTGATCAGAGTTCTATCGCTTTAGGTGAGGTGTTAAGCCAAAAATAAAAATGATTATATGCACCAGTAGCGTTATGCTAGTAAACTGTTATCGAGTGCAGAGAGAAAGTACAGCATCTACGAGAAAGAATGCCTCTGCTGTATTTGGGCGGCGGAGCGATTTGGTGATTACCTAGATCACGCACCCTTTAAATTGTTCACCTACAACCAAGCGTTAAGTTGGTAATTAAAATCTCAAAATCCTGCTGGCTGTCTTGCTAGATGGTTAGAGCTTTTTTCACGTCTCAAGTTTGACGTACGGCATCTAAAGGGAACAGAAAATGCAGTCGCGGACGCACTTTCTCGTACGTTTTGTGAGGATGAA
The DNA here is from genome assembly GCA_002778355.1 of Clitarchus hookeri. Classification (NCBI taxonomy): domain Eukaryota; kingdom Metazoa; phylum Arthropoda; class Insecta; order Phasmatodea; family Phasmatidae; genus Clitarchus; species Clitarchus hookeri. Next base: position 51,273 of record NQII01001191.1, on the reverse strand, counting down.
TTTAATGGGGCCACGCAAGCAGAATTAAATGTTATGTTATAGATCAGATAAGTACAACCGAGTGCACGGATGAGGTAGAAATAAATACGCTTCAAAATTTTTCTAATTTGTTTGTGAATGTAAAGGAGTATCAAAAAACAGACCATGGTGTCAACAAATACGTGATGAGATATTACAAGGAACCACTACTTGGGTTGTTTATGAGTGATTTTTAGGCGAATGGACAAAAAAAGAGAAATTTAAAAGTTTTTGTTTTGAAAGAATTATGCCTTATGGTATATAAGTATTAGCCTGAATTGTATTTTGGAGGACACACGGGGCGAGCCAATATCATTTCGCGTGTACTAGAGTTGTTTACGTGGCCAGGAGTCCATGTGTGAAGCATGACCACATGTAAAACTTAAAAATCAGAAACCTGAAGGAAAATATGCAGGATCTGTAACTTCCCGTCCATGGGAACGGGTATATTTGGTTGTTTTGGAAATTTTACCTAAAAGTACCTCTGGTTTTCTCGATATATTCGTAGAATTAAATAGTTTTAGCCCATTTGGTTTTTTCGTTCCTGTCAATGAAAGCCACCGAAATTAGTAAAATAGTTATGCAAAAATTGAACATATAGTGCTTTCGGTTCCCCAGTGTTTGTGGTAACGGATAATGCCACTTACTTTCTGTCGGGTGAGTTTAGAGACGTAAATTGTTTGTGGGGTATAAGAATGGTGCAGATATCCCCGTACTTACCTCAAGGAAATTAAGTCGAGCGTGTTAATAGGAATATTAAGCTTGCTTTACGCAGTTTTCAATCGGNAAACGTTTCTTAGTGATGGTAAATTTTTATAAAAAAATTATCAAACATTTTTTTACAGTTAAGAGACCCTTTAAATGAGTTAGATCGGAAGGGGGTATAATTTTTTTGGTAAAGGAACAACAGCAGTCTTTTCAAAAGTTGAAGGAATGCTTAGCAACCCATCCTGTTTTACATCTTCCAAATTCTGAGCAGGACATTTTTTTGCATTGTGATCAGAGTTCTATCGCTTTAGGTGAGGTGTTAAGCCAAAAATAAAAATGATTATATGCACCAGTAGCGTTATGCTAGTAAACTGTTATCGAGTGCAGAGAGAAAGTACAGCATCTACGAGAAAGAATGCCTCAGTTGTATTTGGGCGGCGGAGCGATTTGGTGATTACCTAGATCACGCACCCTTTAAATTGTTCACCTACAACCAAGCGTTAAGTTGGTAATTAAAATCTCAAAATCCTGCTGGCTGTCTTGCTAGATGGTTAGAGCTTTTTTCACGTCTCAAGTTTGACGTACGGCATCTAAAGGGAACAGAAAATGCAGCCGCGGACGCACTTTCTCGTACGTTTTGTGAGGATGAATTTAATGGGGCCACGCAAGCAGAATTAAATGTTATGTTATAGATCAGATAAATACAACCGAGTGCACGGATGAGGTAGAAATAAATACGCTTCAAAATTTTTCTAGTTTGTTTGTGTATGTAAAGGAGTATCAAAAAACAGACCTCGGTGTCAACAAATACGTGATGAGATATTACAAGGAACCACTACTTGGGTTGTATTTTGGAGGACACATGGGGCGAGACAATATTATTTCGCATGTATTAGAATTGTTTACGTGGCCAGGAGTCCGACAGGATTTAAATGACGGGATAAAGTGTGTGAAGCATGACAACATGCAAAACTTAAAAATCAGAAACCTGAAGGAAAATATGCAGGATCTGTAGCTTCCTGTCCACGGGAACGGGTATATTTGGTTGTTTTGGAAATTTTACCTACAAGTACCTCTGGTTTTCTCGATATGTTGGTAGAATTAGATAGTTTTACCACATTTGGTTTTTTCTTTCCCTTGTGGTCAATAAAAGCCACCGAAATTAGTAAAATAGTTATGCAAAAATTGAACATATAGTGCTTTCGGTTCCCCAGTGTTTGTGGTAACGGATAATGCCACTTACTTTCTGTCGGGTGAGTTTAGAGACGTAAATTTTTTGTGGGGTATAAGAATGGTGCAGATATCCTCGTACTTACCTCAAGGAAATTAAGTCGAGCGTGTTAATAGGAATATTAAGCTTGCTTTACGCAGTTTTCAATCGGNTCGTACTTACCTCAAGGAAATTAAGTCGAGCGTGTTAATAGGAATATTAAGCTTGCTTTACGCAGTTTTCAATCGGGTGCACAACGTCATTGGGACGAAGTTTTATGTCAGTTGTTTTTATGCTTTAATAATTTTATTCATCCCGCTCATAAATTCACGGCCACTGAAGTTTTCCTTGGCTAGCGTTGCTGCATCCTTTGTGACAAAAGGAGACATAGTAACCATATGGAAAGAACTGTCACGTACTTTGGCAGAATACCATAAAAATTGAGTGATAAAGGAACACGTTGTATAAAGACGTGAGTCTAAGGCCTGGCGACATAGTGTTAATTGAAGCTCATCATCTGAGCTGTGAAGCAGACTATTTCAGTTCTAAGTTGGCTGTAAAATGAAAAGGTCTGTTTAAAATTGTCAAATTTTTAACTCCGGTCACTTCGCTAATTGCTAGTCCAAATTCTCCAAACAAGACTGAAAAGGTGCATATTAGCAAGTGCAAGAAATTTCATTTACAAAAACTGTAATTTTTATGCTCTTCCACCCTTTCTTCTACTCTATTTTTAAGGAATCTGTTTCTCAAAATTATAAGAATTAAAGGTTGTAAATTATCCACATATTTGTAATGAAACTTTGAAGAAAAAAATTTGATAAAATTATTATAAATATTTTCTTGTGAAAATTTAAAAAAAAAGAATGAATAAGTAAAGGGGTACATTTTCTTCATTCTAAACAAGTATTGATATTTTTNTGTGAAAATTTAAAAAAAAAGAATGAATAAGTAAAGGGGTACATTTTCTTCATTCTAAACAAGTATTGATATTTTTAAATATATGCTGTAAAGAGCTATGTTAAACAACGTATTAATGCGGTTATGCACCTAGCTAAAGGTTAGCATTATTTNATGCTGTAAAGAGCTATGTTAAACAACGTATTAATGCGGTTATGCACCTAGCTAAAGGTTAGCATTATTTAAAAGGGTTAAAATAGCTAAGTGTATTTTACAAAATTGAATGTGTCTGTTCAAGCGAATATGTCACCCTAAAATGAGTCTCCTGGGTTTGTCGCGGTATCTATGAGACCTGGTTACTGAAGTTTGGAGATCACTGTTATCTACAAGGGAAGATGACCCACGGCCCGGACTGGTCACCCTGCGCTATAGAGTTTTCGACCCTGTGTGGAATTTTTTACGCTACGTGCTGTGCTTTAAAGCGGAGGAGGAAATTACAGTTTTCAACTTTTCACCATACAAAAATTTCAACCGACAAGAATGATCGCCGAAATAACCATACCTGGTGAAGACATGGGGCCCTCATTGGAGCAGCAAGGGCCGCGTATAGCTGGAGAGCTAGTCACCCAATAACTGATACGAGCGGACGGCATATGGCGCAGCGATCATCCCCCTCTCCTACCCTCCATCGCCTGCTCCAGCAGACTACTTTTCGGCTACCGGGCATAGCGGTGGTGTGAACTGACCAATAAGAAGAGAACAAAGGAATGAGATCTTTTAGAATCCCGGAATTTTGAATAAATATACATTTTCGGGGTTTTTGGAAAATAGAGAGAACCAGATATTTGGGACAGGTATTTAGGGGGATTTTTCCTCCATCTGAAATAGCTAAGGGGAAGGGGTGATGTAAGAGGGGAGAAATTACAAGATGTGTACCTTTTTATTGTGTGTTTTAACTGTTTTTGTAGTAGTTTTTTAGATAACTGATTTTGTAGAATCACTGAATTATATACTTTTTTTTTAAAACTAAATTTCTTTGGGGTTCGCCTTTATACAATACACTTACGTAGGGTTTGTTCACCGCCTCCTGGCATTTGGTTTCTCTGCTTGCAGTAAAAATTAAAAATGTGCTCTTGTAATTTTGTAAACTATAGATAATTATTGTGAATTTTCTTGAAATAAAAAAACAGGTTGCAGCAATTATAGTAAAAAACCTTTTAGGTTTATTTGGTTTGGACCAAATTCATAAAATTTCTTCTTACACTTAGGGGGAGGGGGTTATGTAACGTTGCGGTTTTCAGGTATTATTATTATTATCTTTTTGGTTTCGTATTATTTAGTTATGTTGGCGAGTCATTAATATAATTTTCAGTTTAATATTTAGAGTTTACTTGTTTATTGTTCCTTCGAGGATATTAAGTATAAAATTTTGTAAATCACGTGAAACTAAATAAAAGTACTCTGATTGACTCTCGTCTTGCCATCGCTGATTGGATGAGAAGTGTATCGTGGTTAGCCGACAGCCAATCAGGACACATGTTACAAGAAGTGTGACGCAGAAAGTTTTTTCTCTTCCATAAATACCGCCCTCACCACTGAGAACGGACGTGTATGTGCGAATAATCCTTAAAATGATATATTGAGTGAAAACTTTACCGTGCGTGGGTAGCACCCGTGGCTTACATTCTATAACTTTTTCGGATTGAACATTTTCTTGTACAAAAATTATTTTCCACCCACGTATGTAGCCAATAAGTTGAAGGCAGCCTTGATTTTGCCTCCTTCGTAAAATTCGACGCAAGCAGTTAATCTATAATTGCTGCAAGATGTTTTAAATTTTCATCTTCGATAATTAGGGGGCACAATTTTATTACATGGCGTTCTTTCTAGCGTGATTTCGGTAATAAAAATATCGATAAATTAATTTTTAGACTCACAAATATAGGTTTCTACATTGTTTATTTTCATTGTGGTAATTTTTCTTTGCTTGCAAACTGGGTAAATATATTAAATACCCAACATTAGTAATTATAATTAGGTATAGCATACGGTTGCAACATTTATTTTTAATTCAACATGAACTTGCAATAAAACTTTGGCAATTGCGGATTTTTAGAATTAATAATTATTCCTTAATACGCGTTTTATAACATTTGTAATAAATGAATTCCATCAAAATTTCAAATTTACAATATTTAAGAAAAAGGGTATTATTTTACTTTTATAATGAGACAGCAAATAGTAAGTTATTATGACGGTGTTATTAAAAATATTTGTTTTTTTAAAATACTCTGAAAGATAAATACAAAAATTTCATTTCAATTAATGTAATGACAGCATTTATCAAATTAGTGTTGTCATTAATACTGGGNGCTGGAGAGCTAGTCACCCAATAACTGATACGAGCGGACGGCATATGGCGCAGCGATCATCCCCCTCTCCTACCCTTCATCGCCTGCTCCTGCAGACTACTTTTCGGCTACCGGGCATAGCGGTGGTTTGAACTGACCAATAAGAAGAGAACAAAGGAATGAAATCTTTTAGAATCCCGGAATTTTGAATAAATATACATTTTCGGGGTTTTTGGAAAATAGAGAGAACCAGATATATGGGACAGGTATTTAGGGGGATTTTTCCTCCATCTGAAATAGCTAAGGGGAAGGGGTGATGTAAGAGGGGAGAAATTACAAGATGTGTACCTTTTTATTGTGTGTTTTAACTGTTTTTGTAGTAGTTTTTTAGATAACTGATTTTGTAGAATCACTGAATTATATACTTTTTTTTTAAAACTAAATTTCTTTGGGGTTCGCCTTTATACAATACACTTACGTAGGGTTTGTTCACCGCCTCCTGGCATTTGGTTTCTCTGCTTGCAGTAAAAATTAAAAATGTGCTCTTGTAATTTTGTAAACTATAGATAATTATTGTGAATTTTCTTGAAATAAAAAAACAGGTTGCAGCAATTATAGTAAAAAACCTTTTAGGTTTATTTGGTTTGGACCAAATTCATAAAATTTCTTCTTACACTTAGGGGGAGGGGGTTATGTAACGTTGCAGTTTTCAGGTATTATTATTATTATCTTTTTGGTTTCGTATTATTTAGTTGTGTTGGCGAGTCATTAATATAATTTTCAGTTTAATATTTAGAGTTTACTTGTTTATTGTTCCTTCGAGGATATTAAGTATAAAATTTTGTAAATCACGTGAAACTAAATAAAAGTACTCTGATTGACTCTCGTCTTGCCATCGCTGATTGGATGAGAAGTGTATCGTGGTTAGCCGACAGCCAATCAGGACACATGTTACAAGAAGTGTGACGCAGAAAGTTTTTTCTCTTCCATAAATACCGCCCTCACCACTGAGAACGGACGTGTATGTGCGAATAATCCTTAAAATGATATATTGAGTGAAAACTTTACCGTGCGTGGGTAGCACCCGTGGCTTACATTCTATAACTTTTTCGGATTGAACATTTTCTTGTACAAAAATTATTTTCCACCCACGTATGTAGCCAATAAGTTGAAGGCAGCCTTGATTTTGCCTCCTTCGTAAAATTCGACGCAAGCAGTTAATCTATAATTGCTGCAAGATGTTTTAAATTTTCATCTTCGATAATTAGGGGGCACAATTTTATTGCATAGCGTTCTTTCTAGCGTGATTTCGGTAATAGAAATATCGATAAATTAATTTTTAGACTCACAAATATAGGTTTCTACATTGTTTATTTTCATTGTGGTAATTTTTCTTTGCTTGCAAACTGGGTAAATATATTAAATACCCAACATTAGTAATTATAATTAGGTATAGCATACGGTTGCAACATTTATTTTTAATTCAACATGAACTTGCAATAAAACTTTGGCAATTGCGGATTTTTAGAATTAATAATTATTCCTTAATACGCGTTTTATAACATTTATAATAAATGAATTCCATCAAAATTTCAAATTTACAATATTTAAGGAAAAGGGTATTATTTTACTTTTATAATGAGACAGCAAATAGTAAGTTATTATGACGGTGTTATTAAAAATATTAGTTTTTTTAAAATACTCTGAGAGATAAATACAAAAATTTCATTTCAATTTTACATTACTGTCGTAAATAGTTTAATCACAACAGTAATTATGACCCGATTTGACTATGACGGCTGAAAATATCCTGTGATTTTTTTCCTTCTTTAATAATTTTTGTAAATATCCAAAGTCTTTACGATGTAACAAGCATATGCCAAAAGTNTGTGATTTTTTTCCTTCTTTAATAATTTTTGTAAATATCCAAAGTCTTTACGATGTAACAAGCATATGCCAAAAGTCGGTAGAACACAATTGCTTCAGTATGATTGTCCCATCTTTGCGTAGGTTTATATGGCAGAAAAATTAAGCGTAAAATATAATCTTGGGAGAGCTTCATTCAATATTAATTAAATATTAGATTATTAAAGGCACATGATTCTATTACTTGCAGGGGATTTTAATTTAGAACCTCGTAGTTAAGAGACTCANTATTAGATTATTAAAGGCACATGATTCTATTACTTGCAGGGGATTTTAATTTAGAACCTCGTAGTTAAGAGACTCAACAAGCAGCTATAAATAAATTATAATATTTGTGATGTAAGTTAGTTTGTAAGTATTGTGGTATTATGTGANGCAAGCAGCTATAAATAAATTATAATATTTGTGATGTAAGTTAGTTTGTAAGTATTGTGGTATTATGTGACGGTTTGAACAGAAATTATATATTTATTTGTAAGTGATTCAAATTTATAAGGAAAAATATCTGCCAATAATTTTTAGTTCGCTGACTTCTGATAAGACCACCGCCTTGTCATTATGCTTGATTTCTCTCTTCCCAATAGTTCAACATGGTTCTGAATCATTAATGACATATATCAATGTTTTTTGCTCGACGATTCATTTTGCATTTCTACTCGGACGGCACACTGGACTGAAAGCTGGCTGGTACAAGCCCTGTGATGTTGATCGGGTTTAGCATGATACGGATTACGCTTTAGTCTCACACAATCGCTAGCGATGCCGAGGCAACTGAATGGGAGGTAAAATCAGTAGGGTTTTACGAAATCTGGCCACACGGCTCGTAATTTTACAGCCACGAGATAAAGACTATCGGCTTTTGAAAAATCATCCAAATNACGAAATCTGGCCACACGGCTCGTAATTTTACAGCCACGAGATAAAGACTATCGGCTTTTGAAAAATCATCCAAATCAATACTCGGTGAATTTTCGCTGGTCTTTGTTCTCGTCATGGTGAAACCATCGTAGTAAATGTGATAAATCTGATTNCAATACTCGGTGAATTTTCGCTGGTCTTTGTTCTCGTCATGGTGAAACCATCGTAGTAAATGTGATAAATCTGATTTGCGGCTAATGCAGCCCTTTTAGAAACTCTACTTAATACCTTATTTCAGCTCATTGGTTAATCAATCGACCTTCTACATGCCCACTCTTCTCCCACCATGCACTGTAAAAACGCTTTCTTTGCTGGAATGCGTGGTATGTTGCCGCAAAGAAAAATTTGATCAATATGAAGAACTGCAAAGATTACTTGCCACAAATATAATTTTTNCGTGGTATGTTGCCGCAAAGAAAAATTTGATCAATATGAAGAACTGCAAAGATTACTTGCCACAAATATAATTTTTGTATATATAGTACCTAATGACTATGATAAACTTGCATTGTCATTATAATAGTCAAACAGGCGTCTCTTTAGTAATATAATTTATAAAGAAAATGTGTGCTCTGAATAACAACCGTAACTAGCAAATAAAAGAAAAGTAAAAAAATCTGTCAAATTAGTATTCACTAAAAAGAAAAATTTCTATAGTGGCTCTGAGCCTCGAACCCGTGCCTTCTATGTTATTAGTATAGCGCTCTTCACCAAAGGACCACATTCCGTTATTAAGTTCCGACTGCTTTTGAGAGGACCCTTAAACCGTGATTAGTAAGTAAGATACAGTAGAATGACTTGGAGTAGTCGGGCGCAAGGGCACGGGGCACAGNACCCTTAAACCGTGATTAGTAAGTAAGATACAGTAGAATGACTTGGAGTAGTCGGGCGCAAGGGCACGGGGCACAGACTCAAGGCGCCGTTCATGCTCTGTCATTCTGGTCACCCAACCGCCATATTGAATCTGGGTGATCACGACCTTGATCTTTGACTTTGACTCCATGCCTATGCAGGTGGATCGACTTCGCTGCCGACACGACCGGCCCTCGCCAAGTCGACCAGTGTCCATCTCGCCAGCCAATTTATTAGATGTTTATGACCTTGAAATTCAACCTTGAACTTGAACTTGGATGACTTTAAACCAAAAAATCAAAAAATTCGAAAAAAATTAAAATAATTCGAAAAAAATATATATAAAACCGAGGTAAAAATTACACTGATGTAACCCAACTGCCACATTAGACCCAGGTGACCTTGACCCTGACCCAAGACATTGACCTCGGATGACTTTGAACCCAAAAAATTCGCAAAACTGTTTCAAAATTCTCAAAATTATAAAATTACTAAAAATAAGTTAAAAAATTAAACAATTTTACTAAAAAATGTATTTTCAAATTGTATAAAAAATTAAAATTACGAAGGTTTTGGCTNCAACTTCGCTGCCGACACGACCGGCCCTCGCCAAGTCGACCAGTGTCCATCTCGCCAGCCAATTTATTAGATGTTTATGACCTTGAAATTCAACCTTGAACTTGAACTTGGATGACTTTAAACCAAAAAATAAAAAAATTCGAAAAAAATTAAAATAATTCGAAAAAATATATATAAAACCGAGGTAAAAATTACACTGATGTAACCCAACTGCCACATTAGACCCAGGTGACCTTGACCCTGACCCAAGACATTGACCTCGGATGACTTTGAACCCAAAAAATTCGCAAAAATGTTTCAAAATTCTCAAAATTATAAAATTACTAAAAATAAGTTTAAAAAATTAAACAATTTTACTAAAAAATGTATTTTCAAATTGTATAAAAAATTAAAATTACGAAGGTTTTGGCTTATATGGGATGGGTGACTCAACAGATCAGCCACTATGATATGACGTCACCAGACCGCCATGTTTAATCCAAGTGACCTGAAACTTGACCTTTAACCTTGATACCATGACGTTGTATGACCTTGAACCAAAAATCATAAAATTCTCTAAATAATTATAAACTTTCAAAAATGTGAAAAAACCTTTAAAAATTATTATTAAAAAGTTTATTTACAAAACATACATTTACGAAGGTACCCTCAGTACCATGTCCAGAAGACGACTGACCCTCGCCAATGTTTCTGATTGGTTAATTAATTAGTTCCCATACAATCCCTCCCCTAATGTTTCTCATTGGTTGATTATTTTTGCTTGCTTCACCACTGAAAAGTGTTTTTTATTGGCTGATTACTCACGTTCATTCGACCCACCACCAACGTTTCTCATTGGTGAATTAGCTGACAGGCCTCCACTTACCTCACATTTCTCATTCCGTCGTATGTAGCCACCTTGATTTTTCGTTTGTCATTTGTTTTAATTTTCAACACCTAGGTAACGTACGAAATTTGGGGAAAATTGGTGCATGTTTTTATTATAAAGAAATAACATAACCTTTCAGAATTAGAATAGCAGGTTAGTGATTCGTGTATCGTAAATCTCGGCCCTCAGACATGCGGGGTAGTGAGTTTGAACCACTTGTAACCAGTATTTAGCGAGTTGAGAACCAAGTAGTGCGGTGGTATTCGAGTTGAGTTGAGATATTCGGACGGCTCTTCAGAGCACTGCCTACCGGCTGGTAGCTGATAAATTTAAATGAGATATCCCACGTCAAGGGAATATTGCCTCAGTGCGTTAATTTCCAAGATAGGCGTTTCAAACAAAATACATTCTCCACGAATATTTTAGGAGAAGTTCCCCACGTTGGAGTTGTTTCCATAACATGTATAACATGTTTGCACGGAATTTTTCAAATTTATGTTTTACAAAAAAGTACATACTGCATATCAATATTGAAAATATACGCTGGTAAGGATCTCCTCCTAAAAAATTTGAGAACAATACATTCGGTTTGAAATGCCTATCTTTAAAATTAACTTAACATGGGATTTCTTATTAAAATTTCGCAGCTTCTAGCCGTTAGGTATTGAGAGCCGACGTGGTATTTGAGGTTGGTGTCTGTAGCGCAACGTCGCCGAGTTCCGGTAGCGAACGCAGCGACGGGATTATGTGCGTTCACAATGTGCGCAAGGCAGAAATATTCGTGGCGTTGAACCGGCGACATGCAATAACGCCACAGCGATTGCGAGTCTAGTCCATTTACGGCTACATTCAACATTTCTGAAGCCTTGGTAAAGTCCTACTTTCAGGGCTATCCCTTCGTCTGAAGCAAACGAAGCTTAACCAAGTATAGAAAATCACACCAAAGGAACAATGCACCGCATTCGTGCGCAGTCAGTGTAATAATGTTTTGCATAATAACTATTTATTACTAGGCATTACCAACACACCTATTTCTTAACTTTTTTAATTCGTATTCATTATAGTTAACATCATGATTAATAAATAGTATGTAAGTAAAATTAAATTTAACTAAAATTAAATTACTTATATTTTAAGAGAAATTTAAAAACACTTGGGAGATATAACGCACTTATAAAACAACAAAACATTTCATGTATATATATGGGGATATTTTAATGGTTTAATTTAAAAAGTGCAAATAAACCGTGAATAGACTATAATTTGATTGCTTCCGGGAAAACTCTGCAGAATGTGACCCACCCATTGGGCAGTATGGGATCGGGAAGAGTTTAGTGAGAGACTGATTGAACTGTATCTTGTTTTTTATATAGAATATATATTTGCCATTTAATATTTACTTATGAGGATAATTTCTCATGNCACCAGACCGCCATGTTTAATCCAAGTGACCTGAAACTTGACCTTTAACCTTGATACCATGACGTTGTATGACCTTCAACCAAAAATCATAAAATTCTCCAAATAATTATAAACTTTCAAAAATGTGAAAAAACCTTTAAAAATTATTATTAAAAAGTTTATTTAAAAAACATGCATTTACGAAGGTACCCTCAGTACCATGTCCAGAAGACGACTGACCCTCGCCAATGTTTCTCATTGGTTAATTAATTAGTTCCCATACAATCCCTCCCCTAATAATTCTCATTGGTTGATTATTTTTGCTTGCTTCACCTATTAAAAGTGTTTTTTATTGGCTGATTACTCACGTTCATTCGACCCACCACCAACGTTTCTCATTGGTGAATTAGCTGACAGGCCTCCAATTACCTCACATTTCTCATTCCGTCGTATGTAGCCACCTTGATTTTTCGTTTGTCATTTGTTTTAATTTTCAACACCTAGGTAACGTACGAAATTTGGGGAAAATTGGCGCATGTTTTTATTATAAAGAAATAACATAACCTTTCAGAATTAGAATAGCAGGTTAGTGATTCGTGTATCGTAAATCTCGGCCCTCAGACATGCGGGGTAGTGAGTTTGAACCACTTGTAACCAGTATTTAGCGAGTTGAGAACCAAGTAGTGCGGTGGTATTCGAGTTGAGTTGAGATATTCGGACGGCTCTTCAGAGCACTGCCTACCGGCTGGTAGCTGATAAATTTAAATGAGATATCCCACGTCAAGGGAATATTGCCTCAGTGCGTTAATTTCAAAGATAGGCGTTTCAAACAAAATACATTCACCACGAATATTTTAGGAGAAGTTCCCCACGTCGGAGTTGTTTCCATAACATGTATAACATGTTTGCACGGAATTTTTCAAATTTATGTTTTACAAAAATGTACATAATGCATATCAATACTGAAAATATACGCTCACAAGGATCTCCTCCTGAAAAAAATTCGTGAAGAATACATTACGTTTGAAATGCCTATCTTTAAAATTAACTTAACATGGGATTTCTTATTGAAATTTCGCAGCTTCCAGCCGTTAGGTATTGAGAGCCGACGTGGTATTTGAGGTTGCTGTCTGTAGCGCAACGTCGCCGAGTTCCGGTACCGAACGCAGCGACGGGATTATGTGCGTGCGTNTGTGCGTTCACAATGTGCGCAAGGCAGAAATATTCGTGGCGTTGAACCGGCGACATGCAATAACGCCACAGCGATTGCGAGTCTAGTCCATTTACGGCTACATTCAACATTTCTGAAGCCTTGGTAAAGTCCTACTTTCAGGGCTATCCCTCCGTCTGAAGCAAACGAAGCTTAACCAAGTATAGAAAATCACACCAAAGGAACAATGCACCGCATTCGTGCGCAGTCAGTGTAATAATGTTTTGCATAATAACTATTTATTAGTAGGCATTACCAACATACCTATTTCTTAACTTTTTAATTCGTATTCATTATAGTTAACATCATGATTAATAAATAGTATGTAAGTAAAATTAAATTTAACTAAAATTAAATTACTTATATTTTAAGAGAAATTTAAAAACACTTGGGAGATATAACGTACTTATAAAACAACAAAACATTTCATGTATATATATGGGGATTTTTTAATGGTTTAATTTAAAAAGTGCAAATAAACCGTGAATAGACTATAATTTGATTGCTTCCGGGAAAACTCTGCAGAATGTGACCCACCCATTGGGCAGTATGGGATCGGGAAGAGTTTAGTGAGAGACTGCTTGAACTGTATCTTGTTTTTTATATAGAATATATATTTGCCATTTAATATTTACTTATGAGGATAATTTCTCATGNCTTGAACTGTATCTTGTTTTTTATATAGAATATATATTTGCCATTTAATATTTACTTATGAGGATAATTTCTCATGTTGATTATAATTCAATAAAAGTTGTGGGGAAAAGTGTTATTGTGGTATTTTGACATTGCATTGTGTGGTGTAATATAGAAACTGTGAAAGTCAAATCTGCGTATTTTTGCGAATATTAAAACTAAACGAGGGAAATATCTTTAGTTCATTCGTTAATTCAAAATATTTATGCCCTCTTATGAATATGGCTGCACCTAGGTATTTGTAACTGTATCGTAATTACTTAAAATGACACACCCACTCCATAAATTACTCGCGGCTCGAACTCGCGATGTCGTGATAACACCTTAGCAGCTGAGGTCGTCCGTATACTTAAATCGGTTGCTAAATGAGCATCGTTGAAATTCCGTGCTGCGACTGTAAACCTCGTACACTAATTGCGTTCAGTAATTCCTTAATTTGGGCTGCGCGCTTTCCCGCTCATAATAGCGCAATGAATGGGACCTTGCTTGTCTCTAAATGGGCCCAAAGAGATGGTATACAAGACGTGCTCTTGATACGAGTTCTAAGGCAACTGGCATATAAACTGAACAACGTTCACACGATGCAAGAAGCGTCTCGTACATACTTTACCCTCAAAGCAAAATACCATGTCGAAATAAAGGAAATTCTTTATAGAAATTGTTAATTTGTACATTCATACCGGTTTATTCGTAGCATTGAAGCGGATAAATATACGACATCTGCGTATTTTAAATGTACGCGTATCTAAACATTAATAAAAACTATACCCACTTATTCGCAAACAAGATTCTGCCAAATCTAAGTAACTTTGAATTTTTAAAAAAATATTTTTTTCCTTCGAAAGTGATGTAATATTTCACTGTAACATTTTCTATGCGTCGCGCAGAGCTCATCTTAAGTACCTAAATCAATTTCAGAGACACTTATAAAATAATTTCAATTCAATCACTTTATTCCTACAACTTGCATCACCTTGGTTGAAATATGGTTTATGTAATGTTTTCTAATTTCAGTTCGAATTTTCCCTGTGTTCATAGAATTTCGAGATTTCGTTGTACAAGATAAGGAGCGATTTCAGAAAAATTCGTTTCTCGGTTTTGGTTGTTTTGCGTAACAAATAATACCTAACAACGCAGTAAGCGAAACTTTCGCGACCGTTTGCTTGCGTTAGCATCATGCAAATATTAAAATTAATTAACAGTAAGATCTCGAAAAATCACAAGTGTACTCTCTTCAAGGTCCTCGAAGCGGGAATCACAATATTCCGGGTTGATGATGATGAATTAAAATCGTTTCCAGGCGAACATGCCTGGTTCCTTCAAATCGTGGTTTTTAGATAACAGTGTTCATCGTTTGTTTGTAAATTATTGGCGTTTGAGATGAATTTTACCATCCTATAGTACAACATGGTCTCTTACTTAGTTAATGGCTACTGTCTTAAACATGGCTGTTTTCTTACTAGACAGACCTTCACTTGGTACGTAGACTAAACAACCATTGAAATACTAGGAAGCAAACACTTGTGAAGCATCATATAAACACCAGAGTGAGCTGAAGGTTTCAACATATTTACCAAAAATATTTTTAGGTGTTACGTTGACTTTTGCAGACTAAATTTACGGTTTAATATCGTAACGCATAGTCTCTTTATCAACATACACTGATGAAATTGGAAGGGGGGAATCGTATGACGAGGGGTTACTGCATCAGGATTTTGTAGAATTGAGATGTAAAATCACGCAGCAAATACCACCGAGTTAAGCTCGACGTAATCGGACCTGCAAACCCAATAATCAGAATCGGGTACAGTTACGTCAAAACCAATCGCGTACGGTCTAATGCACAAGACCTACTCTTCATCGCCAAACCATTTTCAGTGTCCGAAATATAGTCCAGTTTCACCAACTCCGAAGTCATTAATAATTTCTCTCCGCTCCCTGAATATAAGCCAATTTCTTCTCTAGTAATTGTCGAAAATCTTTACTGGCACAAGTAATTAAATGCACAAGCTCTTTTAAAGAAAAAGTAATGTTAAAGCGTATGCAATTTTTGACAAAATTCAGTGCAGGATACGCTGTCATCAGTAAAGTAATTTCGTGTGAACTTAATACATTTTTCTTTCCATTTAGTTTCATTATTTTATGATATCGGGCGTTTACAATATTTACTTGAATTACTCACAGAGCCTATGGTTCTGGGTTCACCACGAAAATATATGCCTTAAAGAGTTTATTATGAACATGTCACGTCCATGGGTAGAGACCATGGTGGCTGAGTGGTTGGACTGTTCGCATTCCACCAAGACGACCCGGGTTCAATCCCCGGTCGCTTCACTCTGGATTTTCCCAAGTAGGAATAGTGCCGGACGATGTCGCTGGTCGGCGGGTTTTCTCGGGGATCTCCCATTTCCCCCACCTCTTCATTCCGGAGCTACTTCATACTCACCGGCACTCGAGATGTCGCTGTAAAGAGCAGCCCAATTTTCACTCACTCACTAATATGTTTAACATGCTCCTTACACCGTTTCTTTATAAAGCCTTCTTCCATGTTCAGCTAACAATAATAGTGTGTTAATTCAGAAGACAAAGGCTGATTTGACGCATTCGGTTGAACGCTATTGCCTTCCTTGAACCCACAATGGAGTGTGTGTGTGTGAGAGGGTGATATCAATTGCGCTCATGGCTGTTTAACTTAGTATATGATTCTTTCATGTAGTCTATTCGCGGTTACTTCACACTTTTTAGATCAGACATTTGAAAAATCACCCGATATATTACGTGGTTGGTTGTTTCCTAAACAAGTTTAGTATTATTTTCTGATTAAATTGAACATTTATTTATATTTTATCTATACATTATAATATTTCATTTATAATTAATACGAATTTAAACACAGAGAAAATAGTTATCTTGGTAATGCTTAGTAATAAATAACTCTTATGCAAAATAGTATTACACTGAGTGCGCACGAATTCGGTGCATTGTCCCATTTGTGTAATTTTCTATACTCGGTTAAGCTGCCTTTGCTTGAGGCGGAGGAATTTCCTGGAAGTAGGACTTCAGCAGGGCTTCAGAAAAGTTAGGAGTAACCAAGAATGGACAATACGAGTTGTTTAAAACATTCGCACGTAGGAAAATCAAGTAAAAATGTCATTGTAATAATTTGTCTATTTACTTTACTCTTGAGTACTTCGCTCTTCAAAGGTATGGTAAGTGACTTAAATAAGCAATAAATGTGGCGAATGAGACTGGACTTTAAAAGTTAAAGTGTTAAATCCTGATAGGGGAGAAGAGAGGTGGACATGAAGAAGAGACGGATTGCAATGAAGGAGAAAACGAGAGTAAACCGAGCAAACCAAATGGCACATGTTTTGCCTCAGCCAGGAGCAGAACCTGGATCGCCGTCGTGAGAAACGGGAAGTAGTCTGATCACGACATCCTCACAGATCCGGACTTGATTGAAAACTTCCATCCTTGTAAAACCGTAAAACTGGTTTAAAGTCGATCCTGGGAACTCTTGGGGCACCAGTAAGGTGTGAACAGTTGTTAACAGTGGACGAAAGGACTAAGCCATGTATCTTTTAAATTTGTGAGCAAATCGAATGCAATAAGCGTGTAAATGAGCGATAATTAAGACAAGCGGCGAAAAATCAGTCTCTGCCAGTAAAAAAAAGAATGCTTCCCTTTCTGAGATAAGCTTATTTCGTAATTGAAGTTTCACAATGCAATTATTTACTTGCTTCAAGCGTATTTTCGAAGCTTGCAATTTCTTGTAATTTCCCTTTGCTCACAACAAATGTTACTTCAGATTGAATATTTTTTACTTAAATAATGCTTTACTGATATTTGTATTTTTGGAATTTTAAATTTTAAATGTCAATCCGTCACAAAGTTGTAAACTTTTCTTTTCTATTAAATGTATTTAAGATTTTAATAAATCACAAAGCGTGAAATAAAAAAAATGATTCTTCATACAACAACATTGCGTACCTTGCTATCCATTATAAAAAAATGCATAATAGTTAAAAATAATATTTACCAGTAAGGCATGAATATTTTCATGCGTTGTAAAGTTAACTGAAACTGATGTCAACAAATTATTTTAGCCTCCCATCATATATGATTCTATAGCGTTAATATCAAAACTTAATCCGTCGTGAAAATATCAAAATATGTTCCCCTCAGCTAAATGTTTTATTCGCAACCAACCTAAAAAAAAAAATAAAGAGCACTGTAATCGAAGCCCTTTTATGTGAAAGTTATTGAGTTCAATATTTGATAGCGGTATTGGGACAGACACACTACCATTTCGCGTTAAAATGTTGAATAGATACTCGAGCAGTGGTTACTTGTTCATTGGCTGCCGTCGCAATAATAATTCACCTTCCTGTTCCATCCAGCCACGCGAGACGATGCAGGGGCCACGGTGGTGTGGTGGTAAGACCACTCGCCTCCCACCTAGGTGGACCGGGTTCGATTCCTAGTGGGTTGACTCCAGGATTTTCACATGTGGGAATCTTGCCAGACGACGCCGCTGGTCAGCGGGTTTTAAAGGGGATATCCCGTTTGCACCGCCCTTCCATCCGGCGCCGCTCCATACTCATCTCGCTTTAGCCGCATAGGCTCTCAAGACCTCGATGTTGAAAGCCGCCCAAATCTCTCCACTTCAGTAACGAGCTTTTTAAGAGTTGCCTGAATCTCTCACTAGGTGATGGTATCATCAAAAAATATTCAAAGAATCTGTGAAAAAAATTCTAGCCTGTCTGCACGCTGTTCCCTTCAGACTAAACCTGACAGCACAAAGATCGTAACACGGGAAAACCTGAAGCGAAAGTGCCTTTGATAATTGACTAGATGTACGTAAGCTCTCAGAAAAATGGCCATAAGGGAAGTGTCATGATGGCTTTTTTAGTTAATAAGTTTATTAGAAAATATTAATCAAATTTTTTTTGGATCCAAAATAAAGATAAAAAAGTTACTCACTGTCCATTTACGTGATAATGGATTAACATTAAATCTGAATAACTGCGCTTCGCCGATGAAGACGAACTGGCGAAAGACCTTAAAAAGACGAGCCACTAGCACGAGAAGATAGTAGCTATCTGAGCTGAGAGCCTCGGATCTGAGAGGGATGGGAGTCAGAGTTAGAAGACCCACTTACCTATACGCGGAGACTTTAAAATTTGATTTGCGCCGAAGGTTTTGTGACAGCTATTGTAGTGAGTATCCGCTCCAAAGTCCCCGGCTCTCTTCTCTCTTCTGATTCCCTCATCCCCCCCCCTTTCACGAAAAGGTGTTTCTCTTTCCTCTTGGAGTTCTCGTTTCTCTTCTTCCCCCAACTCCTGTTTATCCATTTCACTGGGTGGGTGAAGAGTAGGGGGGGGGGAGGNATTAACGCGACGCGAGGAATGAAGAAAAGTTACCCTTGGCGCAGCGCGCGCGTGTGTGTGTGCGCGCGCGTGTGTGCGTCCGCGGTGTTGTTTGCGCGACCCCCTGGGCGTGTCTGTGACAGGCGTCGTTAAAGAACAAGTTTGTGCAGGGCGGCAGCGCAGCGCAATTTGTTTTGATAGTGAAACATGAGCACGAATGGGGGGGATGAAAAAAAAAAAATACCGACCCCTACCCTCGTACCTTTAATTTTTGCGAAAATGAAAACCCTCTGAAGGAGGACTTTTGTCCCAAATTTTATAAGGATTATTTTTTTTTGCGTCCTACCCTGGCGTACTCATTAAGATGCGTAAACGCTTAATTATTGAGTGTATTGTGTACGGGAAGGCAACTTGCGTACAAGTCACAACGAGTAGACCTAATACCCAAATTGAATTTTTTTCTTCTCAGGGGATGAAAAAATACCTTCCACTTCAAGCGATACATGACTGCGGTGTTATTTAACAGTAAATGAAAATGTTTTTATATTCTGTAATATTTTTGTCTCCCACCCAATTCCTTAAGGGTTGTCAGTGGTATGTTTCTTACTGTCCAACGTTAACGCCTGAAGAAATACTTAAACATTACACCCTATTTGGTGACAGGAAATTGGACGCATACCCCACGTCTGGCCCATGCATATCCTCTGTTGTAGTAGTACACTGAGAAAAAAATATGTTAAGCGGGCACCAAGAAAGGTTCCAGTATTTAAGGCGGCATAGAAAAACGCGATTAGAACTTACTTCGGCATTGTGCTAATTTATTCCTATATAAATGATGCGGGCACCAGAAATTAACGTGTCTCGGTGTACTGCAACATGTTTCACTTACTCAAAACATTGTTTATTTTCAAAAATTATTCGTCGGCGTTTGCTCTTTTACGACACTCAGATACGTAAAAAAATCCGATGATTGCGGAACCTTCTACTTTAAGTTCGTTACGAGTGAGTTGATGGACCTAATTGTTTCTGCGATTCTGGCCGTACCGATAGTATATTTGTTTCATCTTCCATTCAGACCTCTTCACCACATAAGAGTGACACGTGGGTTAGCTTGGCAATCTAAGACAAGCTGTACATGTTACAGTACGCCTGCCAGCTCGGCCAAACAACAACACACTTATATGAATGGTGATCAAGAGCCGTAGGCTAAACAAAAGTCACTAATTAAACGTCATAAAAATACAGCTTAGAAAATTGATCATATTTCCATTTATTTAAATTATATACGTGCCAGCGAGTCGGATAATTGCATAAGCAGGCTGGTACCTACTGATAAAAAAAATTACAGTAACACAAATTACAGATCACAAGTCTACACTTTGTGCACTGTCATAAACATTAACAATACTCTATACAGAAAAGTGGGATTTGCAAGCTGTAAGGATAATTCATAGAACTAAAATAAAAAATCGCATATTAGAATTTTAACAATGCATTTGTAAGTAACGTATATTCATTTTTAGCAATGATTCTGATCTGGTGAGTATATTACTGTAATCGTTGAGAAACTGAGGAGGCTTCTATTACAAACCTGTATTTGCGTTTACCTAGAACGAGAATGGAAAAACTACTTGAAACAGCGCCGAGTGCAGTGTGTGAAAACCATGAATACGACCTCCATACTGCGAGTCAAGAATTTTACCGCAGTACCAAATAAGCTCGGCTGCACGGGAAATGTGTGTGGATGGTGTGACGTGTGGGTTAACGCGGTAAAAGGGGGTGAAACTACCGAACGAAATGTCCCCTCTCGGTTGTTAATTGTATGTTGCGGGAGGGTGGTGACTCTTCTATTGTTTAAGCTACATGTGTATTAATGTGGGTGGCTGGTTTTCGCAATGCAGGGTGGAGAGTCTGCATTTCCTGTTTCTCGCCACACTCGTGTTAGAACTACCTTACATACAGCAGTTACTGAAACAAAAATTATAATTTCTATGTGTCCCCAAATTTATGACTTTCTGACACATGTAGTAGGGTGTCTTCCTTACTTGTTAAACTGACTCTATCTTAGGCTAAATAAAATTAATAAAAAAATGTACATTTATATGTTAACCGTTATTCGAACCCAAGCTCCTCGTACCGCAAGAAGTGTGCTACCCGTTACGTCAATTTAATAATCACGTAAATGTTATGGCACCAGCAAAATGTTTTATCCTTTGGGAAAATGGTTTTATTATAGTCTATTCAATGTGTATTCACACATTTTTTAATCAACCATTTCAAAAATCTCCCCTAACCGTTTAGTTGTTCCTTAATATATGCCATGTGCCATAGGCGTTCTATATTTCTGTTAATATAAATAACTTATTTATAGATAGATTTAACTTTTACTAAGATTTTGTCTATAAATAAAAATATTTCATTTGCAATTAAAACGAATAAAAACAAAGTGAAAATCGGTGTGTTGGTAATGCACAGTAACAAGTAGTTCTCATGCAAAATATTGCAAACTGAATGCGTACGAATTCGGTGCGTTGTCCTTTTGGTGTAATTTTCTAGACCAAGTTGACTAAGTTGACTAAGTTGACTAAGTTGAGCCATGTTTGCGTGAGGCGGATGAATAGCGTGAAAGTAGAACCAAGCAGGGCTTGAGAAATGTTGGAAGTAACCTTGAATGGACTCTAATGCATATCGCAACAGTAATTTGGTGACGGTGAGGTTCGCGTCTACATATGTATCGTGTTGTAAGATTTTCTCGAATTCCAGGTTTCGTGGACAAAATTATTGTTAAAATGAAATGAAAAACGTTACGTGATATCGTTGAACCAGTAACTCACTATTCTTGGTGTCGCAACTGTTTAAACGACAAAACTTCGGGAGAATACTTCGGAGTGGCTGCCAAGTGCCTACTCCAGCGGATATTGAGTATCAGATATCAGATTACATAATAGGTGAGTATACAGAAATGAAATGTCGTTGCTGTTCCTTTGATTTGGGTGTACCACTTCCGCTGACAATCTGTGCGACGCTCTAGATTGTTTGTTTGGCTACAACGTGCTTCTGAAAATTCCCTGCTGGCTGTGCTGCCGGTTGGCAAGGAAGTTACCACACTGTAAAAAAATACATCTGCATTTTTAGTAATTATTTGGAGGAGAGTGGAGAAATCGGGCGGCTCTTAATATCAAGGTCTTGAGAGCCGATGAGGGTGAATAGAGGTGAGTATTGGGCAGCACCGAAATGCAAGCGCGTGCGAAACGGGAGGTGCTGGAATCGTCCGGCACAATTCCCACGCCCAAAAATCCGGGAGCGAACCCGCTGGGAATTGAGACCGGTTCACCTTGGAGGGAGGCGAGTGATCTAGCCGCTGCGCCACCGCGGAAAAATTCTTTCTAAACTAGTTGCCAAGATTATTTTTGTAACACTACAAGTAACTTTACGAAAATTTTAAAACACGTTACAGTGAAATGTGTAAAACAAATGTTGAATTTTAACAAGGAATTAGAAGACTTCTAATTTATTAAAAACTATNTAGATTGTTTGTTTGGCTACAACGTGCTTCTGAAAATTCCCTGCTGGCTGTGCTGCCGGTTGGCAAGTAAGTTACCACACTGTAAAAAAATACATCTGCATTTTTAGTAATTATTTGGAGGAGAGTGGAGAAATCGGGCGGCTCTTAATATCAAGGTCTTGAGAGCCGATGAGGGTGAATTGAGGTGAGTATTGGGCAGCACCGAAATGCAAGCGCGTGCGAAACGGGAGGTGCTGGAATCGTCCGGCACAATTCCCACGCCCAAAAATCCGGGAGCGAACCCGCTGGGAATTGAGACCGGTTCACCTTGGAGGGAGGCGAGTGATCTAGCCGCTGCGCCACCGCGGAAAAATTCTTTCTAAACTAGTTGCCAAGATTATTTTTGTAACACTACAAGTAACTTTACGAAAATTTTAAAACACGTTACAGTGAAATGTGTAAAACAAATGTTGAATTTTAACAAGGAATTAGAAGACTTCTAATTTATTAAAAACTATACAGCGTGTTGTAAATATGCAACAGTTTTCTTGGTGTAAAACAGGAAAATTTTTGGCAACTATTTTCCAAATAACTGTTAATAAACCACGGAAAAAAAAAAATATTATGCAGGCGCTGGTTGGCCGACGGCGTTCCTTTATGTTAGCCAGTAACGCCTTTTTGTGGGCGTCTGTGGCTGGAGTTCGCGGTAAAAGCTGTTTTTTTTCACTTCTGTATTATACATCATTCTATAACCACATTTCACGACGCTTATCGTCATTGGCAAAGTTCAAACTGAAATTTAAAAGCAGTTTTATTCACTTCTCTATTCTTAATCATTCTGTGAACGAATTACGCGAAGCCTATCGTCGTTGAAAAAGTTCAAACAGAATATTGATATGGCTCTATCAGTAATTATTTGCCGTTTAGTTTAGTTGAGTAAAAAGCGAATCACACAGAAACTTCATGAAGGACGTTTACACTGATGGCATACTTAAATTCTGCGCATTTATGTTAACCTCATTTTGTAACGATAGTCCGTCAAATAATAGCGAAGCAACGCCATAAAAAACGTGAGGGCAATTACGGCTGACCTCGGTGCTGTCAACACCCACCGACCAATATTATCGAATAACTGTGTCACTAAATAGGACTATTTTTGTATACCGTCACCCTGCGTCATTACAGTTGCCCTATCCTTTGGGCGCGAGATGTGCCGTTCTTCAAGGGCATCACCAGTTACTGGAGAAGCGCGTTGTTGTGAGTCTAACATGCTCATAAACTATTAGGTTATTGAGGGATAGGATAATATATCAGGATAAGCAAAGAAAAAGACGACTTATAGAAAAGAGTAAATAAAGTATTTACTTTCCATATCCAGCTGTTATAAATCGTCACATAGAATTTTAGGCATGAGGCGAACGTAAGAAAGGATGATAAGGAAGGTTTTTAGGTTAGAGAGAGAATGACAAAGGAGCTCACCCGAGTCTCGCACCCTGACTCGTTGCCCCGATGTCGGACGTCGTCGCTCCAGGACCCGCAGCTGACCAGCCTGATGACAATCGCCGACTGTGTCTTTCACAGTCCTCGTAGCCCCGTCCCCTCTTCACATCCCTCCACGTGTGTGTATTGACGCACTGCATTGTAATTGGCTCCCTTTGTGCGCCGGAGGCGGAGTGTCCTCGTAGTTTGTTCTAATTGCCCTGGAATGCCCTTAGGTTAGCTGTACCTACATTTCCTGTGTCTATTTGCTCAATTCTCCGATGGTTGCTGAATTTTTTATGCTTTATAAACTCGTCTGTGGCCTCCTTCATGGCTGTTGTCTAGATAGGTGGCGCACAACGGGGCCTTGCGTAACATCGCGCAGAGCTGCGGGCGTCGCCTTTGTCTTCGTGTCCTTCACGTTCTCCCTTCGGGCGCGTGCTGATATCACTAGCAGCCGGAGACGAGCACGCGGGGAAGTACAAACAAGGCGCCCGAGCGAAGAGCAGTTCTTCAAGGGCATCACCGGTCATTTGAGGAGCGCGCACAGAGCTGCGGACGGTGCCTTTGTCTTCGTGCCCTTCACGTCCACCTCTCGGGCGCATGCTGATATCACTAGCAGCCGGAGACGAGCACGCGGGGAAGTACAAACAAGGCGCCCGAGCGAAGAGCAGTTCTTCAAGGGCATCACCGGTCATTTGAGGAGCGCGCACAGAGCTGCGGACGGTGCCTTTGTCTTCGTGCCCTTCACGTCCACCTCTCGGGCGCATGCTGATATCACTAGCAGCCGGAGACGAGCACGCGGGGAAGTACAAACAAGGCGCCCGAGCGAAGAGCAGTTCTTCAAGGGCATCACCGGTCATTTGAGGAGCGCGCACAGAGCTGCGGACGGTGCCTTTGTCTTCGTGCCCTTTGCGTCCACCTCTCGGGCGCATGCTGATACCATAAGCAGCTAGATATGAGCACGTGCGCAGGTGCAATCAAGGCGCCCGCGGAAGATTGATGTGTGCCCCGATAAGCCTATCAGGACTCGTGCTGCTTTCCGTTCTTGAGGATTGAATGTCTGGTGTTACCGCTGCAAGAGTGTTATGGTCATAGTCTTCGCCTCCTTCAGCGCGAATTGGGGTGCGAGGCACCTTCTGGACCTCGTCCATTGGTCTATATAAGTGTCACGGGCCACCTAGTTGATATTCGGGGGTTCGGAACCTTGTACGACCTTTAGCGCCGGGTTAATGAAGACAGCGAATCGACGTGCGACGGCAGCGACCTGCAGGAGGGAAGTTAGTGAGACTAATCGGTGGGACTACATGCGTCAGTGACAAACATTTTAAAATATGGGAAAATATAATTTGACTGAATTTGTCTAAGTAATAAGTGCAGATTAATTGACTGGAGCAAGTTTAAAGACAGTCGTAATGTCTTTAATGAGAATTGAGAATTGGCATTAAATATTGCGCTCACAGAGAATAACTGTTAATGGTAGATATAGGTAATTTTAGTACTGTTTAGTACTGATGAATTGTAAATGAACGTAAACATTAATTTACCTATTTTGCTTAAATTAAGACCTTCATCCCTCACGAACTTGTATGTTCCTTGGACGTCTTGTTACAATATTAATGGGGACACAGTTTTGCATTAAAAATGTTCAATTGTAGGAAAAAGATGAACTCATCATAACACTCAAAATTTTATTTCAAATAATTTTTTAAAGTCTGGAAAAAGCTTGGAATAAACCACAAACAAGGTGGCGTATTGTTTTTGTTATTGCACGTTCTTGGATTGATTGTTATTTTATAGAGGTAATATATTGTGCAACTGAATAACACCAAATATCTGAAGTGAGAAACTCCTCACGAAATAACATAGCAATGGGAAACACATTTTTAGAGTTGGAAAGTGGATTACCCTTTAGAAGGTGAAGCTATATTGCTATAACATGAGTTCGTTAAATACATTTAAGAAGTTAAACGTCAGTCACTGTATTTTTAGATAAAATTTATTTGAACACATGTCACTGTCATGTCGTTTGGACGTTCCATATGTATTTAGCAGTGAAATTTGTGATGCGAAGGCATGCGTGGTTATTCAATGGCTAAACATTAATCAGAAGTTCTGAATCAACACACAGGCGGGCTTATTTTACTACCTCAGACTCAACTGTTATTTAGACATTCGAGCTTTGCGACTTTGTCAATAATTGGAATGTCTGATATTTGGGTAATACTCATTGCATTCGACTTTATAGCGTGTTTCATATTAATGACACGTTTGATTCTCTTGCGGAAAGTAAATTTCCATCTACTGCGAAATGATGTACACAATATATATATATATATATATATATATATATATATATATATATATATATGCAAAAGTGTGTTTGGATGTTTGTTTCTCCCTCTTTCACGTCGCAACGGAGCAGCGGATAGACGTGATATTTTGCACAAAGATAGTCGGAGGACCGGAAAGTGACATAGGCTACTTTTTATCCCGAGAAAATATCTTATTTAAATATATTATTAAAATTCTTATTGATAAATGAAAAAGTACATAAACGGAATAACAATGCAACGTCAACAATGCAATGTCAACAATACAACTTCCACAATGTAACGTCGCAACCGAGCAACAGATCGACGTAATTTATTGCACAGAAATTGTTGGAGGGCTAAAAGGTGATATTGGCCACTTTTAATTGCGAGACAATATCTCAAAAAATTTACAAACAATAATAATTATTAATCAAGTCGGCAAAAAGTTTGCCGCCAGCGCGCTCTCTTGCAATGCGTGGTCTAAACCGTTAAAGATCGAACAATATCATGTAGTAAAGAATTGTGTAGAATAAAAAGACCTAAAAAAACTCCGCAGTAGCATGTATCTATCTACAACAGAGAAATACTAATAAGTGTTTTTACCAGAGATACAACTTTTCCCTCCTTCATTACCAAATTTACTGGGCGCATGTCTCTATTCGCCTGGAACGATTTCGGGAAACCATGGAAAGCCAAAATGAGAATGGCCGGACTGGGATTCAAACCCTGGTCCTCCCGAACGCGAATGTATTGGCTTGCCCCTGCGCTACTTCGCTCAGGCCGTACCATGAAATATCGGCGGCCGCGCTTCTGTACTGCAGTAAAAGTTGACATATGCTACTTTTTATCCCGAAAAAATATCTCATTTCCTAAAATTTTTTTGTAAAATTAGCGCTCGGAGTACAATGCTGCGTCAATGCTCGATATGTCGATATATCTTTACTTATAGATATGTCGATACTTATCGATATATTGATAAGTATCGATATGGAAAATAACTTATCTATTGATATGTAACTGAAAAATATATCGGTCCTTGCTAACTATTATATAAATGCGAAAGGTTGTTTGTTTGTTTGTTTGTTTGTCCTCCCACGTCGCAACGGAATGACGGGTCGACGTCAAGTTTTACACAGAGATAGTTGGGGGGCCGGGAAGAGACATAGGCTACATTTTACCCCGAGAAAATTTTCATTCTTGGGGAAATTGTTATTGGAAAATGAAAAAGTACACAAACGCAATAACAATACAACGACGCAACCTAGCAACAGATCGACGTAATTTCTTGCAGAGAAATAGTTGGGCGGCTGAAAGCTGATATCGGCTACTATTTATCGCGAGAAAATATCTCAAGAAATTTACTTTCGCGAGCCGGTTTACCGTACGCGGACGTGGAGAGCAATGGTGGCGGCGGGTGGAAGCGCATTAGGATGATGGGGTGGGGGGGGACGTTATTTAAAAAAACCTAAACTATAATTCCGTAGTCCATGCGAGTGGAGCCGCGGGCACAGCTAGTACAGGTATTTGTCTTTTTTTTACTTTATATAATCCTAAACATGTTACAAGTNATATATACCAATATGCGTATATGTTCCATTCGCACTAAACCAACTTCACCTACTCTTCCGGTAAGAAAAACATGTCTAAGTAAATTTAATGTATCTTGCTCTCAAAACTTTCGAATGCGTGCGCTTAATCGTACTCCATTAGCACACATGTAAGCTCACACTCTTTTTATAAACGGTTTGAAAATAACTACCCATTCTGCTGAGCATGGATTGTCTCATTAATTATTTTATTTGATCTTATACCCAATAAACAATCTTGAACTGAGAAAAGAAAACACCTGTGAGTTCATTAAAACGTGAGATAACGGTGTTCAAGATAACAGTTGGCGATATCCAAAATACACTATGAATCGAGAAGTTTGACTACACGATACACATAAAAACATAATGTATACCAGCCTATGTTCTAGTGTACTACGGAAATTTTAAAACGTATCATGTTTGACAATGTCATTATTCCAATTGCGCTTTATTGTAAATTGAATTGATAACAGGAAAAAGGTTAATATTCTATTTACACAAATTTAGGAAAAAAAACCCGTTTTCCCGACAAACTATAAGTTGAATAGAAAACTTCATTTTTGACGATTGTAGTGCTAGTAGATATGAGTCATTCTGCACTCTATCCAAGTGAAAAGACATGTTAAGTAATGAAATAGAAACAATTAAAAGTGCCAGAATGTTATCTTTTTCCACTCAATGAATAACAATATCCGAAAACGTAACGAAACATATCTTTACATCACGCATACATTGAACATCACTGTATTTTAGAAAACAGTACTGCATTGAACACCATATTTCATACATAGTTTTTCTTTTTCAATGTCTGTTTTTGAGTTAGATCACACATCATTGTCGCTCTCTGCTGTGTTTCACATAGGCGACTGAAGAATCTGTTCATAAAATGGCCTTTATTCTTAAGGTACATAGAGTGTAGCTTTGGAGACGTCATGACGTTTTCTTGGATTGATAGGAAGTTTCCCAGTGTATGCTTTTTCTTTAGGCAGTGGCACATTGTCACGTTTTTTCATCTTGCATTTTTCCTTAACTAGGCCGTCGATGAACTCCGACGCTTTCACATGTCCCTTTACCTCTTTCTTGTGCACAAGATGTCTGCGTGCACTTATTTTGAAGGTCCTACCACGCTTGTGGATGTCCTTGGGAGTTTTCGTGAAATACCGAGGCCATCTGTCCTTGAAGTTCAGTACGTGGTTGTTTTCAACACATTACACTGTAAACACGGGACCACGTTTCCTTGCACTTTGTATGATTTCTTCGTACTGGTATGGTGAATAAATCCGATTCATACCACTAACAGCTTGCTTGAAGACTGAGAAGTTCCAGCCACATGGCAAGAAACTATACCCTTGCATCGGATAGTACTGGTTGATGACACATCGAATCTGCCAGTTATGGCCAGTGCCAATAGAAGCCGGGTCAATGTGTGATTACGGTTTTGTCCGGCACAAGAGTCAATGTATATATGTGCAGTTCTCTCACCTCTTCAGGGATTCTCTTTATGAAGTCACATCTGCATACCTCGTTAGGGCCTCTTTTAGCTACCCCTTCTGTGTATGTGTAGAATACTGATGACCTGTTTCCTATATCTTGGACATTGAACACAAATAACCATAGTTTACGTAGGTAGAACATTTCCTGAATTGCCTTAAAAGGCAGCGGAAGATTCGGCATGCAGTCAAAAACAGTGCCCAGGACTGCTTATACCAGTCAACGCAAACTCCGCATAATCTCGACACAGAGCAACATAAAGAATAAAAAAGACAGAATACGAACATAAAATAAGTGACACAGTAAGATGTAATACTGTGTTGAGTACGGTTTTTAAATAAAGATTTTTCTACTAAAGCTTTGCACACCGACGGCCTACCCAGGCGGCCACCTTAAACTGAAGTATGTAAGTTACGAGTATGTCAACACAAGTAAATAATAAATGGTAGAACAAATTATTTAATGCATTATACTATCTACTGGAAGGAAAGTAACTGTATATTAAAAAAAAGTAATGAAATGAAAATTATTTTACAAGGAAATTGGATTGAAATAATTGTGATTCTTATTGTGAGATACTTTAGAAAGACTAATGTACTACAGCCTTAGTCACAGAACATAGTTTAGAATAAAGGGGAAAAATAGCTATATTTTCTTACTGTTAAAGAAATGTTGCTTGCTCTCAAATGAAAAATAATGGTAAATATGAACTTACCAAATATTTTAAGAAGTACGGGTTTTATTAGCTAGCATTTGACAGAACATTATTATTTTTCTACTTCTAAGTACCACTGAGTTGTACCGGGATTTTACTTTGCTCATGACAATCAAAATAAATTTATGTAGAGCGTACGTAGAAAATTATGATAGTAATTACGACCTTTACATCGCAGTATCGAAGTCGTCGGCCTCAAACGGCCCCGTCCTTCAGGGCGACAAGAGGTAGCGACGCAGTAAAAATATAAATAAACCTCTGGTCCTACGGTAGCTCTCCATGAAAGCACAAATCAGCAAATCAGGCGACAATCCATGCCTTCACATCGAATAAATTTCTGCCGGCATATCTCTTCCCGTAATTTTGGGTGCAATCATAACTTGATGCACAATATTAAGCAGCAGAGACAAACTAAATTACGACATGTTGTAAGCTGCAGTGGGTAGCTAACCAAACAGTTTTATATTTATACACCACAATATAATTTGACAATTGTGTTATGTATTTTTGTTCGTACGCACTTATTCTGTCAACATAGCATGACATATTGGTTGTTGATAATCTCTAGCCATCTGGAAACAGCGAGTGCCATGCACTCTCTACTGCAATCTGAGAGTGGGACGGACAATAGACTAAAACTCCATCAAGTCGCTTAAAATTTCCATAACCAAAGCAAACTAAAATATATGAAATTACTTTACAAAAATTTATATAACCACAAAACTTCACTAGAATAGTGGAATGCTATCGTAGCATTAAAATTACAATAATAATCGCCCCATTATTATTAACTAATCTATCTGGGGCTTCAAAATAAAATTATGTCAAACTCTCAATTAATTTAACTTTTAAAAAATTCTATAAAATTATGAAATAATTCACAATATTTTGTTTACAGGGCTAATATAAACAAGAAAACTTAGCAGCAAATTTTCGGAAAATGCATCTAATTTGTTTGAATTGAAATAGACTTAGCAGACCGGCGCTGGAAGTCCGCAACTTCNTTGTTTACAGGGCTAATATAAACAAGAAAACTTAGCAGCAAAATTTTCGGAAAATGCATCTAATTTGTTTGAATTGAAATAGACTTAGCAGACCGGCGCTGGAAGTCCGCAACTTCACGTACCTGCGTGCACGAGAAGTTGCGTATTGTGAAGTCGAACAGAACTGGCGCACCATGTGGAGAGCCCTTGCACATAGGGCATCATGAACTCGAGATACGTGGGTGCTGCTACTGATTGATTTTTAATACACATGTGTCAAACTACACGGACAACGGGAGACTAACAATGGAATATTAGAATCTACCAGAAGTGATTGCATGTTATTTCAAGCAACACACAAACAGAAGTATTGGTGATTTAGGGTCTGCGCATTTTTCCATGGTGGCTTATGTACAGGCGGTGGCCGCAAGACGCGACAGTTACATTCGCCTTCGTGGTATGCAACTTGTGTGCAGGGACGAGAAGCTTTGGACTACCGGCGCTGTTTTGGTAGCTTCAATTTAAATGTGAAGTACTAAATAAATTTTCCGTACATTTTGCTGCTAGGATTCATTGTTTACAATAGTCCATACATAAAGAGGTTTGGATTTCGGGATGTAGTTAAAAAAACCCTCGTATATTGTCTATTTTCACACCATATGTAAAATTAACATTGCCAAGGGTGTGATCACTTTATTCATACGTCGGCCAAGTGAAACTGTAAAATTATTAGTAAAGAAAATATATTAAAATTACTTAATTTCTAAACTTAAATTTTTTTAAACCGCAGAAAGCAAAATAAATAATTTTAGTAATCACAAATATTTAGGTAAAACCATTTAGACATGGAGCTACATTTCCACCTCCATTATCAACTTTACAGGTAGCATGCCACTTAGTGTGTGCGTTAAATATGTAGCTATTGAAGGTAGGCGGAGTAATATTTTACAAAGGTAGATTTAAAAAGTTTTAAATTAACTATGAATAGCCAATAGTTTCCGATGCACACGGAAAAGATAATATATATATATATGTTGCATACAACAATGAATCGTAACATATTTTACAGTAAGTTACTAACAAACGTAACAAATTNACGATAATATATATATATATATATGTTGCATACAACAATGAATCGTAACATATTTTACAGTAAGTTACTAACAAACGTAACAAATTTAACGATTTATTTTGGGACACTGAAATAGGCGTTAATTTGCGTGGGTTTCACAGTTGTTCCTCGACTTGGCCTTGACACGTCACTGGAAATTCTAAGCTAATGATAAATATGCCAAATATTTCAGTCCCCGTCTAGGGCCTCTCACTTAAGGGAAACCAGCAAATACGCATCTCATATCTGCTAGTGTACGAACAATTGTGAAGTCCAGCCTACAGGTCATTGAGCTCGCAAATGTTTCCGGTCTCTACGAATAACTACTTATTCGCGTATACTAACAGATGGAGAAACTTCTAATATTGCTCTTTTGTTATGGAGATTTTGGTTTTTGACACTTAGTGGAGGACTCTGGAGACAATAACAAATCCACCACAATATAAAGAAAAAAAAACTTGCAAACCAACATAAACGCACATATTAATCTCTCCGTGAATGTAGACAATAAACAAATGACATTCACAAGCGTAAACAGGCTATTCACTTAAGTGAACACTTTTTAAGGATCTCTCAGCAGGATTACAAACAGAAAATTATTCTATATCGTGACCTCAGAAGTGTAACTATTGAAAGCTTTAAAATATAATCATTAAGTGATTTAAGCGTATGACCATTGTTTAATTAACGGTTGGTAGATGGATGCAAAGTAAATAAATAAATTTTATTTGGGTGAAACACAATAATTTTTTGGCTTTAAAAATGCATGGCAAGCTGCTTCTATGTGGGCCACAAGTGGCCAATAGCTGGGCCACAAGTAACCAGTAGCCGGGCCACAAGTGACTTGCCAACAGTTGGCTGACGACATGTGTTTTACTTACGGCAGGCCAGAAGCAAAATGCCAGTGGGACACTGCTGATACACATAGGCCACTGATGGTGCTGACATGTTTAGGGTACAGTTGGTTACGCAGAGGCGGGCCACTTGTGGGCAGATTGTATTTTGCTCCATGGATGTTATCTGAACAGTGGGTCAGATGTGGCCAACTGCAAACAACAGTCAAGAGGCATCATGTAGGCCACATGCATCTGCGGGTTTATTTCAGAGGTTGACTGATTGTTAACTGATTCTGGAAACCATTTGTAGGCCACTCGTTTACAAGCAGATTTGCACAAGTGGGCCAACTGACCTTTGCTACGTGAATAGCTTCGGGTTACTATAACAAACAATATCGTGTTTACACGAAGCGCTCTTCGTCTCTTTGACACGAAAGTCACTGTTTCTGTGGTTATTCGGATATTCACTTCAATTACATCTATTCATTCAAATGTTAACAGTTTTATTACAAACAACCTGTTATATACTGCAACACTCGATAAATTTCAGTAACCCAGGAAACTGAATATAAGCGTCCCTCTCTTTACCTAAAAAGCATTATTTCTGCGCATAACATGTGCATGTGACATATCACATAAACGGATAATTTATAAATTTGTTCCAAATTTCTCAACAGAACCAAACCATTTATTTATTTTTAACAAAATGCAACACCCTTTTAAATACGAGAATTGCCTTTTTGTAATGTATCAGTAAGCAGCCTATTTTCAATGAAGAGTTATATGAATTACCAAGAAATTAAGTGACATCAACGGACTGTCCGTTACTGGAGAGAAAAAAAACAAAGTGTGCGTCATTTTACTTAATTTTTCCCTTTAATTTCACGTAATTTTTGTTAACAGTGCCAAGGCCATTAAACTTGCGAAAATTCCCAGTCTTCGTCAACAGACGACCGAGTACGTGTGCATTAAAGGAGCCGCCATGACGCTTCACTTCTGTGGTGATATCTGTTCTTTGATCAGGTGGTTGGGGTGGCTCTTAGTGACCAGCTAGGTACATCGTTCGGGCCGCTGCGAGCCAGCTTAAACTGTTAAATCTTTCAGGCAGGCCATCGCCTAGACGAGCAGGATTGGCTAGGTAGGATGAGGGTGTCAGTGGTTGAATGATGAGGGAGGGAGAGGGAATGGAAGCACTGACCATGTTGTACCCGAACGTGGCCATTACGAGACAAGCGCGTGGCAAGAGGGCCAGGACTTGCATGCGAGGGGGCTTGGAGAGATGGAAGAGGCCGTCGCAAATGCCGGGCGATCTCCAATTTCTCACAGTTTTAATGCTGCAACTCGCGTAATTAACGTTAAGTGGTTCGGGGAGGGAAATGACCGTCT
>NQII01001191.1:4228-16824 GCA_002778355.1 Clitarchus hookeri | reverse complement strand
AACACGGTGGAGTAACTCCTAATGGACGTGAGGGGTTGGCGGTCTTGGAGCCGGAGTCACTTGGAAGCCGCCAGAAGTTGTTCCGAGTCACGACCGAATACACAGCTACCCACGTATATAATCTTTTTTGTTTGGAACACTGCGTGTAAAATAAAAATTGTTTCAATTCAATGATTCCTATTAAGGTATTTGGGACTACTATTCTCCGTAGGGGTGGGTAGGTAGTGCCATTCCTTCGACAAGTAGAGACGTAACAAGATGCTCAAAGAAGCAGGAACAGGTAAGGAATAGGCAAAAGCGTGTAGTAAGGAACTATCGTAGCATTGGCCTGAAGTGATATAAGTAAACCATATTCTCTTTCTCGCAATGTCGACATCCGTCTGGGAAGAACACAAATGTGGGCACGTTCTTCCAGCTCCAGCATGGTTTTCATAAATGACATTGTGGTACACAAAGAGTCTCAAATAAGCGAACACTGTTAACGATCCTACTGTAAATCAGAACTTTAATTTTTACAGAAGTTGTTTATGAAATAGCAACTATCACACTCAGAGTTGTCTTAAAGACGGGAAAGCTGAGATTGTTTAGCAGGTGAATGAGATGAGGTAGACACTTGAGGGTCCCAGGATATATCCCATANCGACGGGAAAGCTGAGATTGTTTAGCAGGTGAATGAGATGAGGTAGACACTTGAGGGTCCCAGGATATATCCCATAACATGGAAGTGTGCGCCACGCCACTTTGATGAAATCCAACATCATGTAATTTTCCATCTCGCCAAGGAGAGTAATTGAATCGAGTTCTTCAGCAGTAGCGGTAAGCCACTGAATAATTCATAGGTATCGGACACACAACAAATTTATTCACGGACAAAAGTAGTTCAGCAAATTGGGTGCGTAGTAGAAAAGAAAGGGACATGTGTTGAAATATAATGTGACTCTAATGCAGAGATTACAATACCAGGCCACACAGACAACAGCTTGTATGTCAGATAAATGTTAGTTTCATAGATTAATAGTTTTTTCTTCCTTATTTATATTACTCTAAATGGTTGCTATTTCGTATGCAGATTATGGAAGTCGATGGTGGATAAATGCTCACAGCATATTCGAAAGTTTGATAAATAGATGACTATTTTTCAATTATATTTATTTTCTTTGATGTATTAAAACTACGTGTAAAATTATTATGTATCACAATATAAACGAACAATTTACAAAGGAAATTTAAAACCGGATAGGAAATCTTATCAAAACTGCATGCAAATGTTTTAAAATTCCCTACCTTGTAATGAAAACGTTTTATTGAATTTGTGCAACTTACTTTAACAGTTATATGTATGCATAAACAAAGATATATAATGATATATCATATTATAATGATTCGCAACAGATCATTTGAATCTTGAAGTGAATATATAATAAGTATAAGTGATAATGAAATCGTCTATAAACGTGACTGTTCATATTTGTGCATAAATTAATATATATGAATTAGCTATATTTATGAGGGCAAACGATTTTCATATTACGTGTCCATATTTCACAATAAATATACTTTAAATATTTAATAAATAAGGAAAAGACACACATGGCGTCTGGATTCTAAATTGTTAACTTTGGACGAAGTGTCCAAGATATAACTTGCTATACATCACCGAATAATTAGCTACTTTTTTAACCGGTAATGCAGTTCATATCATCAGACAGTGAGTTTAATCTTCAGATATATCATAGTTATTATCTATGCGAAATTAAATATTATATTGAGCATTTCATTTGGTAAATTGTCTTAAATTATAGCCATTGACCAGGTTGATGAGAGACTGTTGATACTGGGAAACCAATTTCGATATATGTGTTCATATTTCACAAAAAGAAAGCCACAGAGCTAATAATCTTTACATCGTCGAACCTTTAGCTACATCTAGTCATACACCAATTACTGAAATTTCATACATTACAAAAATCCCATGTTTACTGGCTGGCTATACGCAGCATGGTAAATATTGCGTTTGCGTTGCAGTATAATTTATCACAGCGAGGGAGCACCCAAAGAAGACCCCACCACTCTATGACAGTGACCAACTCCCCTTCCTTCCATTACATTAATTTAAGAAAAATGAGCTTTACCAAAAAGCTTCACGCAGCAGAGTTTAAATAGCAGAGTACAAACAAATGACACAATCGTAATAAATTGCGAAAATTCAACCATCCCCTGATATGAATAGGAATACAATATAACTTACCCCCAAAATTGTGAGAAATGATTCAACAAACTGTTAGTTCTCTTATCTTTTATCTCCGGGCTCTTTTTAAGTTTTTTTTCATAAACAGGCCAATTAAAATTAAAATCATTATAACAATACAAACATCCACACAGGCTTTAAAATATGTGACGCGTGTCGCTTTATAGAATAGACATAGCGCTGTACCACACTCTGTCATACTTAGCCAGGGCAGGCAGCTGACAATGAAACTTCCGGGGATTCAGGCTCGGCGAAGAACCGAACCTGAAGAAAACAGGGAAAGACCCGAGATTATTGCTCGGGGATGATCCTTGTGTCACACAAGAGAAATAGCTGAGGGGCAGCCACACGGCGAAGGAACCAGGGTAAGTTCCGAGATTATTGCTCGGGGATGATCCTTGTGTCACACAAGAGAAATAGCTGAGGGGCAGCCACACGGCGAAGGAACCAGGGTAAGACCCGAGATTATTGCTCGGGGATGATCCTTGTGTCACACAAGAGAAATAGCTGAGGGGCAGCCACACGGCGAAGGAACCAGGGTAAGTTCCGACCAGAATTAGTGCAGACCCATCTTCGTAGGAATCCCCACCACAGTAACTGCACTCTCCTTCGACCCTAGTGGGAGAGCACACAAGTCGCTGACCAAACACAAAACGCGCGAGGAACACAGGGGCATTCCCCATTTCTATCCCGAGATACAGCTGACAAATGTAACTTGAATATAGCGGGACACGAGTTAAATTCAGGAGCCAGTCGAGGCAGTGGGCAGTTGAATCCGCGCCGTCAAGAGGTGCTGGACGAGAGCATGAGTGAAAATCAGTCAGGCAGTCGTATCGCACGCAGAGAAGCGGCTGTCGGGTGAGTCAATTAAGGCCGGGTTCGGATCCTGGCCAGGTCAGTTGTTCAGGACATAACACATAACACAGCGATAGATCAATCCTCTTAGCCACAAGGCCTTACCGGATTTTGTTTGTACTATAAGTATTGNTGTGCGGGCAAAAGTGTCCACAATCTTAACCTAAAATCCTATATATAATATTCACTCGCAATGACAAGTTCACAGCCTCCGAGTCAACTAAAATAATGCGTCCAGTATCTGTTATAAAATTATTTTAGGAAGTAAAATCGCTCAACTGACAATTCCTCAATTAATAAAAACAACCTTAAGAAAGTGCCCCAGCACATGGCAACGCCGAACATGGTAATATATATAATATTCAAAGATCCACTCATAAAATACGCACTAATGCCATATATATTTACTAAATTACAGGCAGTATTATTCATATTGAGTATTAAAATCATGTACTTCTTATAATAATAAATCCTAATCCAGATTTTATAATTCTAACAATTATCAATCTTAATATACTAAGTATTTCTTTAGGGAAGTGTCCCAGTACGTGGCTACAAAGACATGGCAAAAATAATACTTCTGGTATCTGAGTTGAATTTATTTTCCTTATTTCATATTCCAAGGAAACAAAATTCAATCATTTGATTTAAGCAACCTCGACAGAGTGCCCCAACACATGGCTGCACCGAAACATGTCAATATAAATAATATCCAACATTCCACATACAGAATACACTCAGATTCCATGTCTATATACACTAAGTTACAGGCAATGTTATTTATTTTAATTATTCAGGACAGTTGAATCCCCGCCGCCGGGAGGCGCCGGACGTGAGTCAGTTAGAATGGCGCGCTGAGATAGGCGAGTCAGTCAGCCAGCCGAGGCCGGGTGTTCGGACCCCGGCCAGTGACGTCAGTTCAGTTGTTCCGTGGCCGATACGAGTTGTCAGTTGTTCAGTAACTTTGCCGAGAGACGGAACAGTGATCTCCCAGCGCCGAGAGTGATGTACGACAGTCGTGTGACGGGAACAGTGCCGAGAACTTATAAGTATATTCCCAGAATCAGGTGGCAGCCTCATACCGAGAGGCGCTACCCCCTGAGAAGACGTAGTCGTGCGCCGGATGGCGACGAGGCAAGCAGTCAGTAAATTGTGATGTCACCAGGGAGAGAATCCAGGAACAGCTGAGACTTCATGTGTAAATTTCCGGGACATACCTAGTAAAAGCGCCGAGAACTTATGAGTTCATTCCCGAAAAAGCAGTGGCAGTTTCCGAGGCGGAGAATTCGGGGGCGCGAGACAGGTCATGGCAGACGTCGACATAGGAGAGGGGACACGAGGTCTCCGACGAGGAACCCCAGCCGAGATCGAAGAGACATCACAAGTTTCGGGAAACCAATCCCGGACTTCTGAGAAGGGAAGCCAACATGACCCAGCTACTTCAACCAAAGGCGAAGACGAGTGGTGACCTTCAACAAGGAGCGCCACATCGAGCGGGAGGGAGTTGTCCAGCCAGCCGGACATGGTAGGGAGTCAGTCGAAGCCGAAGGAAAAAGTCAGCTGAGTAGAGCACGCCAACGAGAGCCAGTTCGAGGGCCTGTAAAATGGCCACCCCACTCGCCAGACCTCAACTACCAACGAAGACAGGTCACCAAAAGCCGCAGTCACAGTTAAGTTAAAACGCCTCCATTCAAGCAACCTTCCCCCCGACGCATAGCATTCCGACCACCAGCCCTTCAGGCCTACGACTTGTAGGGGGGCGCAGTCTCGCCAGTGTGTGAATAAATACCTATGTTACCTTCAGGCAAATAAAATACTTGTGTGTTAACTAACGGAGAATATGCGTATTTGTTTACCCCTTACTCAACAACGACAGGTGCCCTTAGTCTGCACCAAGTAAAGTAACTCAGTACCCTACTAGCCATCATCCTGTATAACTCAGGTGGCCTAGTAGCGATATATGTTACCATTAAAATGTTTGTTTTGAAAATTACAGCAAGTTAAATTTAACAATGGGCTACCACAGCAATACAAACTTAGCCCAAATATTATAAAATTACATAATTCCAGAGTTTACAAAAAAAACTTATCTTACAATTTTTCCAATACTTGCTCTATAATATGCTCTCATCAAACATGGCAGGAGATGACTTCTGCGAAGTAATAATGTTATCAACGTGAGGTTCTTATCCATTCTCTCTCCCAAGACGAAAGACAGCCCCTTTTATAGTCGGGAAATACGTTGACCAAGGTGTTGAGGAACATCCCAGATTGTAACGTTGTGTTTAGAGTTCAGTAACATTCGAATCTTGATGACGTCGAAGGTGGTGTCAGACGGTTTCTAGACGTCATCTGTACACGTTGGAAGGATGTTGGCATCGGCGGGGTGAGGGGTGGGGGTAGCTTCAAGTCTCCACGCCGACAGTCTGCGCTCGCCTGCCAAGCTACGAAGCCGCGTCGGTACCAACGTCCACGACGACTCACGTCTAACGGGTCACCNAGTCTGCGCTCGCCTGCCAAGCTACGAAGCCGCGTCGGTACCAACGTCCACGACGACTCACGTCTAACGGGTCACCAGCTAGGTAAGCCTCTGCTCCATCATCGATCTATCCCCGTGTTAGGACGTAAAATTTCCTGCGCTGATATTAATTCTGGATGTACGGTGTTCCAGCACCGTCACAAAGTATTCGGAGAACTTTCATCGCTACTTTCAAAGGTAAACGGTCGTCGAAATGGATAACGTTTCACATAAACTACTCAGTTAAAAATTCGTGATCTGATACGTTTTAAAAAATATATTTATTTATTTATATTTATGACATAGCGTAATATTTTGCTAATTAGTTTCCAAAATTCAGTTTTTAAAATTTTCCAGTGTATATATTTACTTGGTAAATACTATTAGGGTTTCTAATCGGCAGGTATTATATATTTTTTTAAATTTTAATGTTGGTAAATTAAAAATTAAGAAAAAATAATTTAGAAAGTAAGTTAACATTTTTTTAAATTTTTATAAATACCGTGTATCCTAAAAACGGAAGTCAATTGCTCAATTGCTCAACTGTAAATAANATATTTTTATAAATACCGTGTATCCTAAAAACGGAAGTCAATTGCTCAATTGCTCAACTGTAAATAAGTAAAGTTAAAATTTATTTTAAATTAGTCTATAACGGGTATCTTATCATCGGAGGGTGGGAATGGGGAGGTTAAGTGATAACTACGAGTTGCACGGTGGTTATAAATGAAAGAAAAAATGGGGTTTTCGCTTGACGAACCTTCTTGTTAGTTTCCTTTTTGTGTTCACTAATGCGTTGGCACCCTATTCACAATTCCATCCACCGAGGAGCGTTCTCGAATCACGAGTAAACGTCTCTTCAGTTATAGAAGAAGTTTATTTTACGCATTTCGCCGTGGTTCGGGGTATAAGTCGCCTTCGACCAGTCACTGTCGCAGGGGCGAGTGTGGGGTCTGGATATCGCNAGTCTGCGCTCGCCTGCCAAGCTACGAAGCCGCGTCGGTACCAACGTCCACGACGACTCACGTCTAACGGGTCACCCGCTAGGTAAGCCTCTGCTCCATCATCGATCTATCCCCGTGTTAGGACGTAAAATTTCCTGCGCTGATATTAATTCCGGATGTACGGTGTTCCAGCACCGTCACAAAGTATTCGGAGAACTTTCATCGCTACTTTCAAAGGTAAACGGTCGTCGAAATGGATAACGTTTCACATAAACTACTCAGTTAAAAATTCGTGATCTGATACGTTTTAAAAAATATATTTATTTATTTATATTTATGACATAGCGTAATATTTTGCTAATTAGTTTCCAAAATTCAGTTTTTAAAATTTTCCAGTGTATATATTTACTTGGTAAATACTATTAGGGTTTCTAATCGGCATGTATTATATATTTTTTTAAATTTTAATGTTGGTAAATTAAAAATTAAGAAAAAATAATTTAGAAAGTAAGTTAACATTTTTTTAAATTTTTATAAATACCGTGTATCCTAAAAACGGAAGTCAATTGCTCAATTGCTCAACTGTAAATAAGTAAAGTTAAAATTTATTTTAAATTAGTCTATAACGGGTATCTTATCATCGAAGGGTGGGAATGGGGAGGTTAAGTGATAACTACGAGTTGCACGGTGGTCATAAATGAAAGAAAATGTGGGGTTTTCGCTTGACGAACCTTCTTGTTAGTTTCCTTTTTGTGTTCACTAATGCTTTGGCACCCTATTCACAATTCCATCTACCGAGGAGCGTTCTCGAATCCCGAGTAAACGTCTCTTCAGTTATAGAAGAAGTTTATTTTACGCAGTTCGCCGTGGTTCGGGGTATAAGTCGCCTTCGACCAGTCACTGTCGCAGGGGCGAGTGTGGGGTCTGGATATCGCNGTTCGCCGTGGTTCGGGGTATAAGTCGCCTTCGACCAGTCACTGTCGCAGGGGCGAGTGTGGGGTCTGGATATCGCGCCGGAACAACAAACACCCGTGACGCGAGGATGGTCCAACTTCCCTCGCTTCAGGTCACCGAAAACGAGAGTGATGAAGGGTTTGCAGCAGAGATCTTGGATGACTCTCGTACAGAGCACCACAGTCCGGTTCATTGTTTGGAAAAAGTCCAAGAGCGGTCACTGTAGGGTCCTGCCACACACAACCTTGCCAGAAGCCCCAGAAGCTCCCATTAATGTACTCGCTGGGAAAGTGTCTCTGGTAACGAAAGTCACAGATACAAGTACTTGTGACTGTCATTGTTTCGTATTACTTATGTCATCATTTACTGACATCTTTGCAAAGGCAAATATGTTTTTGTAACGATGTGAGGTCTGTTTTGTAATTCACCGACCGTATGTTATGTGTGAGAGTGTGTGCGCGTGTGCGATTATTTGGTGGAGCTCAGCAACCAATATCTCAAACCTTTTTCAGGTCCTGGGATAAATATACACTGAAGAGCCAAAAAAACTGGTATAGGCGTGCGTATGCAAATAACACAGTTATGGAACCAATCAGAGTAACGCAATGCGGTCGGCAGCGCCTATATAAGACAAACAAGCGTCTGGCAAAGTTGCTAGATCGGTTACTGCTGCTACAATGGCAGGTTATTAAGAATTAAGTGAGTTTGAACGTGGTGTTATTGTCGGCGCACGAGAGATGGGACATAGCATCTCCGAGGTAGCGATAAAATTTTGATTTTCGGGTACAACCATTTCACGAGTGTACCGTGAATATCGGGAATCCGGTAAAACATCAAATCTTCGACATCGCTGCGGCCGGAAATAGATCGTGAACTAACGGAACAAACGACGACTGAGGAGAATCATTAAACGTGACAGACGTGCAACCCTTTCTCAAATTGGTGCAGATTTAAATGCCTCCTGCATACCTTCAGGCATTTGTCGAGTCCATGCCACGTAGTCTTGAGGCACTTCTGCATGCTCGCGGGGGCCCTACACGATATAAGGCAGGTGTACCAGTTTTTTGGCTCTTCAGAGTATATATATACTTCCCGCATCTTTTTCGTCTTTCAAAAACCNGGCATTAGTCGAGTCCATGCCACGTAGTCTTGCGGCACTTCTGCATGCTCGCGGGGGCCCTACACGATATAAGGCAGGTGTACCAGTTTTTTTGGCTCTTCAGAGTATATATATACTTCCCGCATCTTTTTCGTCTTTCAAAAACAGGTCACGGTAAGTAACTTTCCCAAGTTAAATTGCATACTAACTGCATATTGAAATTATATTACATAACATACTCTAACGTGTGAGATAGGAAAGATGTATGTAGTGATATAACCATGATGATGTAGTGTATACTTATGTATATACTGCTATTCACTAACAATATTGAGTGATGTGGTGTCACCACGCCACGTAATATTACAAAATTAATTACGTATTTTCCTGTAGTCATATATGCAAGCGTTTGGATTACTTGTGTTTCAACGAGTTACGGTCTTGTGAGTTCCTTTTGCTAGGCTTGTCATGGCCATGTAATTCAGCAAAAAACAGCATCACAGAAAACACACAAAATATATATTACAGTCAGCACCAACATGCTACTGAAATTACATCGCACCACAAACGTTTTAGTAATAAAAGGTATAATAAATTTTTTTTTTTCGAATAATTGCAAAAA
Organism: Clitarchus hookeri; assembly: GCA_002778355.1. Taxonomy (NCBI): domain Eukaryota; kingdom Metazoa; phylum Arthropoda; class Insecta; order Phasmatodea; family Phasmatidae; genus Clitarchus; species Clitarchus hookeri. The sequence goes on along the minus strand of NQII01001191.1, from coordinate 7,584 downwards.
ATAAAATATGCTCTTAACAAAAATAATTGTTTTCTTGAATAGATGACTTAGCTATACACAGAATATCACCTGAATTATTTTACTGGCAGCCTTCAGCAACTCTAGCATCCTCGTAATGCAACTGTAATATTACTTTGAACTTTACAATTTAAATTAATCTCGTGAAAAAAAATTTTCATGTTTTCAATTCAAACTAGCTTAGTGTGTAGCAATGCACTTGCGCCAGAGTGTTCGTTGTTTAAATTAGTGCGANGTTTTCAATTCAAACTAGCTTAGTGTGTAGCAATGCACTTGCGCCAGAGTGTTCGTTGTTTAAATTAGTGCGAATCAGTTCGTTTTTTAAACTGAGAGGGCGACCAAAAATGTTAATGTAAAATTTAATCGCGCATATGCGTTTAAAAGACAAAAATCGAATATTTACCTGATATTGAAATACCATGTCAATTGATCGAAGTTCTTGGGTACCTGGTGCTGGGGGCGGAGACGGTTGCCAGAATGCTACGGGATATCTGCTTGACTGCTTTCCTACGCTAGGCTCATGCGCGTTTACTGTAGAAATGCAGTCCGAATTGAACTTTCAAGGGCACCGTACAGATCTTGCCTCTGGAATCACTCTCGCGTCTTCGCATCCATCAGGACGACCACGAATGGTCACACTTGAGCTGGCCAAATTATTAATCTATTTAAAAATCCGTAATGCCAAACCCACTCGGGTCAGCTTCCTGCCTATCGGAAACAGTATAGATAAATTATTCTCAAAACACATTAATCTGAGACGTATTCAATTAATCAGCCAATCACGAAAGCGCTAGGTTAAAAATGATACATCACGTCACTCGGTTGCCGTGGTAACAAATCAATAAGCTCATTAAATAAGGCCTTCGTAACCCTAGTTAATAACATCAACAGATTGGAAATACGTATAGGCTAAATATTTTCCAAATAAAATAATACTGAAAAATATCTGATTAGTAAATAAACACAGAAACCAAAATAATCACTGCTTCAACAACGCACGTAAAAAAAAAATATTACGGTTTTAATAGCATAAATAAACATATTAAAATATTGCTGAAGTCTAAATTCTGCGACATGAAAATACTTAATATGAAATAAATCTCAAAATACATTAAGATTTAAAAGATGTATAATTTTTTCTTANCTGCGACATGAAAATACTTAATATGAAATAAATCTCAAAATACATTAAGATTTAAAAGATGTATAATTTTTTCTTAAAAATAAATTATCTTCTTAAATTACTTTTACTCAGATGCCGACATAAAACTTTCTGTACAGTACTACAGTAAAATGGCCAGAGAAAGGGTGAGCGCCAATGGGCTCGGAGTGAGGTAAATATGGTGCATCGTCAGAATGAAATGGCCAGAGAAAGGGTGAGCGCCAATGGGCTCGGAGTGAGGTAAATATGGTGCATCGTCAGAATGAAATGGCCAGAGAAAGGGTGAGCGCCAATGGGCTCGGAGTGAGGTAAATATGGTGCATCGTCAGAATGAAATGGCCAGAGAAAGGGTGAGCGCCAATGGGCTCGGAGTGAGGTAAATATGGTGCATCGTCAGAATGAAATGGCCAGAGAAAGGGTGAGCGCCAATGGGCTCGGAGTGAGGTAAATATGGTGCATCGTCAGAATGAAATGGCCAGAGAAAGGGTGAGCGCCAATGGGCTCGGAGTGAGGTAAATATGGTGCATCGTCAGAATGAAATGGCCAGAGAAAGGGTGAGCGCCAATGGGCTCGGAGTGAGGTAAATATGTTGCATCGTCAGAATGAAATGGCGGGAGAAAACGGGAGTGCACCAAGAAACCCCACGGGCCCAATGGCGAATTCCGGCCCGTATTTTTCGCGGCTCTAATGCTCTAATGCTATCGTGCTAGCACGATAATATTTGGTGGCAAACGGAAGATATATATTCTTGATCCGTCGATTTAACCTCTAAAAGTTAGGTATAAATTTAGTAGTTTTCATTCCATTGCCAAATTCTAAACAAAATATTACGCACTAATGCAGACATATTTACGTAAAATCCACGACCATGTACATTATATAGCAACAACATTGAACATGATTAATATATTACACTACAGTTTAAAGTAATTGCGAACGTTATTAGAATGCCACGAAAAATATTTTCTTGCATTTTTGTTGCAGTTTGGCCTATTCCAAAATTAATTTTTATGGGTAAAATTTAAAGTCAAAACAGCTAGAAGTTATATTCTAACCGCAGCCAACCCAGTGTGTTGGATAAAAAAAAATTACAACATACCAATGGTGTGACACCAATAAATGTTTAAAACGAAACCGGGTTTGCAAACCCGATGTGGCCACAAATCCCATAATGACGGAGCTCGGTTGGTGGGGCCGTTGTGGCTGAGCGGCTAGACTGCTTGCACCTCACCAAGGCGAAACGAGTTCAATGCCCGGCTGGATCACTCCCGAATTTTCACAATTGGAAATCGTGCCGGACAATGCCGCTGGCCAGTGAGTTTTCTCGGGGATATCACGTCTCCCACATTCCGGCGCTGCTACATTCTTAACTCATTTCCCGAATCTCTCAACTCAACTCAGTTGGTTTTCCGATGACGGACTATCAATCAGCACATGCAGTGACGGGTTCTGCAGAGATATCACTAATAATTTTCCTGTAGGCCATGGTCGCATTTAAAAAATACATTCTGTAATATTTGCACTAACGCGTTTTTTTTTAGCTCCTCTTCGATGGATGCGTACCGCCCTCAAGAAGTATTTTCGACCTTTGGACGGATACATGTTTTGGAATTTTTTTTTTTCGGAGGGAATATGCAACTGGATTTTGTCGACGTTGTTCAGACGCGTACTGTATAAACGAGCATACTCGTGATAATATGTTAAGTGATCTCTCTACTGGGCTCTTGAACTGCGTCTCAGAGTGTTTAAAATACACGCATCTCCACAAAACTATTAAACTTGCTTCCAACGAGCTGACCTACGAAAATAACACACTTTATACGAGGCCTGCCTAGTACTCGCACACGTCACGCTGGTTACAGACACCGTTCGGAGGACTTCAACATGGCTCAAAGCAGTTTCTTTTTTCTCGAAGCATTGCATCTCGAAATACACGCGCCAGACTTATTTATACACAAATACTTCAAGGCCCTGCACTGATACTTGATAATGACTTTCTACACATAAAATGGTAGGTTCACCGCTGAAAGTCACACAAGTTCGCGCAGCTCGACGGGAACACCTGCACGCCAGTTCAGAGCCTTGCGCTTAGCGGCGAAGGCGCCTCTGACGCGCGTAGTAGTATAGCCCTTATCGCTCCCTAACTTCGCGGCCTCAAACGTGGGGAGTAGTTCCA